>PVIU01006930.1:0-89831 GCA_004026605.1 Ondatra zibethicus | reverse complement strand
AATTACCAAGCTACTGACCAGAAATGTTCAGCTTTATTTCAAAGCTCAGAACAAAAGCCAAAGCAAGTGCACTGGAGGGACTATCATCCTTTCAAAGAGAACTTCAGACCTTAAATTCCCTGGAAAATAATGCATTTTCTTTCCATGCAGGGGAGTAATTGTTGCCTTTTTCTTTTCTTTTTTAATGAAAAAAAAAGTACTATAGGTCTGGGGAAGTAGACTTGTCAGAAAAAATACAAAAATAAAGAATCACTTTTCCGCAAACATGAGGTTCTGGGTTCAGATCCCTAGCACCATAGAAAAGCTGAATGAGGCATGCACCTGTTGTCCGGTCTAGGGTGTGCTACCAGTGTACCGGAAGAGGGATGGCTCAGAGGTTGAGTGCTCACCCTGTGGGATCTGACACTGTCTGCAGACAGATGGTATCAGACTGAGCCAAAAGCTCTGTTATTGCACTGTTAAAACAAATGTTTCACCAAAAGCTAGCAGTGTTGATAGTGCAGTGGTTTTGTCATTTCTAAAAATAAACTGGACATGATGGCTTGTAAACGGAGACTGCTTTAGTTTCCAGCCACCGAGACCCGAATAGTCACACCAAACTTTATTAATTGCAACACTGTTTGGTCAGTGACTTAGGCACATTTCTCTCTAGTTTGTACATCTTAAATTAATTCATTTCTTTTAATCTGTATATTGCTATGAGGCTGTGGTTTACCAGTAAGGTTATGGTGTCCTTTTCCTTTGGCAGCTACATGGTGTCTCCTTGGCTCCGCCTTCTTTCCCCCTGCCTTTAGTTTTCCCGCCTAACTCTATTCTGCTCTGCCATAGGCCAAAGCAGCTTCTTTATTAACCAATGGTAATAACACATATTCACAGCATACAGAGGAGAATCCCACATCAATGGCTCACATCTCTATCATCACGGCAGAGCACCCGGTAGGCAGAGGTAGGCAGATCTCTGTGAGTTGAGACCAACGTGCTCTACATAAAGAGTTCCAAGATAGCCAATGCTGCATACAAAATAGCCCTTAGCTACTTATAATTCTAAATTTACTCTTACACTTATTGTTGCACAAGTCTGAAATTTTAAAGAAATCATTTTTTAAAGTTTTTAAATAATCCTTTAATGAGCCAAAACTAATTTTTTCTTTTAGTAGCTGTAAGAATCATCTCTGACATTCAGACACTTTCTGTTCTGCATTCTCTTCTGAGTGACAGCTCTTTAATCCCATTGCTTGCCCTGGAAGAGTGGGGGCAGAGCTCTTTAAATCGGTGTAACAGCTTCTTCACTGTGGTTGTCAACCGCTGCTCAGAGCACACATAAATGAGAGCTGACGGTGAGATTCAAAGCAGGAGACCTTTCTGCTCTGAAATAGTCTTTGACACTACTGTGGCCTTTACTATGGTCTCTGAGTATATTAGATGTGTTGAACTGACTCAGCTCAGGTTTGGTTTGGTTTGGTTTGTTCTTTAGTAGTTACTGTACCTGATCAGTAGTAATCAGTTAGCAGAATGTTGGGTTTAGGGCTTTGGGTGCTACGTGGGACATTCTTAGCTTTTGTTTGGTAGAATCCAATGTCTGTTAATAGGTTCCCAAAGCTCCTACCTGGTAAACAGAGTAAACGGAGAGGTCAAAGGTGATCAGATGATACTAAGGGGTTGAAACCCAAGATCATTTGGGTCAAGATCTGCAACATTTCAGCTCTACACAATCACAGAAATTCGAACCAGTCAGCTTAACACAGTACAGCAGCTTCTCTGAAGACTTCAAATCAAGTTCTGGCACTAGGAATGGAGCCCCGGGCCTTGTGTGTGCTAGGCAGGAGCACTATCACTAAAGCTGCGTTCCCAAACCCTTCAGAGCTGAGGCTAATCTAATCTTTGTCAGTATTTTTCAGTTTTATCAGATATTTCCCTCATACGCTTTGACTTTAGCATCTTGTTGAAAATAAGCACCTCCTTTCTTACACATGCTGAGCTTTGTTGGATCTGTTGGGACTATGAAGAGGCTGGGGTATAAAGAGGAAAGAACAGAAAAGGAACAATCTGTCTGGTAGCTGTTAACCTTTGGTTGGCATTGGATGGCCTTTTTTTTTCCTTTTTCTGTCTTCCATAAGTCCCCTTATTTCCCCTCCAGTTTTCAGTTCTTATGTTAACATGTCTTCTCCCATTACTAGGAAATGAGAGCACTGGAAGATGCCCAGGAGGTGGGAGGCACCAAACTGAAAATAGGGAGGGAAACAGGCTCCCTCTGCGATTGACACTTCTCCACCCCAGAGGGGCTCTGTGACCCCGTTCCTCAGAGTAGCTCAGCCCGGAAGACCTTCCCTAAGACTTCCGGAATCATCCATGGGTGATTGAAGTTCTCAGCACAGGAGCTCAGCTTTTCCTTTGCTAACCACAGCTAATCATTGAGCTCTGACCTAGTCTAAGACCTATGAAAATGAACTCAGAGAATTTCAAATGCTCTTTCCAGGGATTCAAATATATTTCATGATATGTGCTATGTTGTTGCATGAAACACAATTAACAAAAACTCAGGGTCAGATATTGGGGTTCAACCTGAAGATCCGAAAAGCAAAACAGCCAGCCATTGGCTCTTACCTCGACCTCAGTATGAAAAGGCAATCCTGCCTCCTGGAATCTCAGAATAAGACTGTGGGTGGAAAGCTGTTTCCTACCATTTTATAATTCTCTCTAGGGCTGGGATTAAAGGCGTGCACCACCTGATTTCTACAGCAACTAGTATGTCTACTGGGATTAGAGCTGCGTGTCATTGTGGCTACTGGGATTAAAGGCTACCATTACCTGGTCTGTAAGGCTGACTTACCAGTGGGACTGTTTTACTCTCTGATCTTTAGGCAGGCTTTATTTATTAAAATACAATTGAAATGCCACCACAGTTGCATTTAATTTTTCTATAAATAATATCCATCAAGGAATGTACTGCTCATTGAAGGCACAGACCTTTCCTAATGACCAGGGAAGCAAGCTGTGTGGGGAAACATAAAAATAGAAAGGAATGAAAGCTGAATTTCAAAGAAGGAAACTCATTTTCAAAGATTTATCAGGAAAACATACATGCCACGTGTCTATGCATGTACTGGTTAGTTGCTGAGTGTTTTGAGATTTTTTTTTTCAAATTCAGAAGGCATAGGACTTATTTACGATTTACATTTTATATGTGACCTTGAAGCCCTAGACTCAGACATCTTCTTAGCAACCAGGACTGTAGGAATTGGTCTCCCTGCCTGGCTCCAGTATGTTGCTTGTCTTGTCTTTCCATTTTTCTGTCCAACGTGGGATGATGAAGCATTATTGTACAACCTGAGGAGTGGAGGAAGCATGCTTGCAGACCAGTCTGCTCAGGTTCTCTGCAGATCCTAACAAAAGTCTATACTAGCAGGAAAATCACGATAAATACCTTAGAAAGGTCTCTACAGTGAGACACACCAAAACCATAGTTTACTATATTTTACCAGTACACACAGTCTTTCCTTTGCTTGCTCATTTTTATTCATCCTCAGTTTTGTTTTTTCTTTTGTTTTTTTCTTTTTTATAGATTTTTGGTGTCTATCTTGTTTTGTGTTACTTATGTAAATGTCTGGCTGAATTTCACTGATTTCCACTTAGTAAATGCCAGTAGCAATCATGGGCATTTTTGTAAGGAATAGGATCCACCTCTAGCAGAGCTCTGCCCTTGTCCCCTCCTTTAAGGGTTACTCCAGTGGCACAGGTCAGGGGTCTGGCTCACTGACCACCGCCAGGGAAGAGGAAGGCGCGTTCATCTTCCCAGACTGCTGCCCCTTGGTGCAGGCCCCACGAGCCACCACGAGGTCCAGCTCGTCCAGCTGCCATTCTGGGTAAATTTTCCATTTTCTTTGTTGTGTTTTATTTCCCATGCTCGCCAAAGACTAAGTGTGCTTTTAAACTATCTTAGGCTTGGGCTTCACCATTCTATAAGGCCACTCCCACATCCCTCCATGTAGCTGCCTGCTGACAGTTTGCCTGCCTTCAGATCTCCTTTTAAACCCTAATAAATTGTCTCCAAGCTTACCTTTGAGTCCATCACCAAACTTCCTTTTATATTCAGCCTTAAAGTTTTTTATTAATGAGACAAAGAACCCCAAAAGGGGTCCCAGATTTCCCCAGTATCATATAATGGCTCTACTGGGACTCCCCAAGATTGCTGGTGACACTTTTTCCTGTCCGGTCCTTTAATTCATTAATTTGCACAGAAAACAAGCCTGTTCCTGCGTGCTTGGTTGGCATCATCTTGTCTAGTCTAGATTTTCAGGGGGCTTTCTCACTTTTAGGATTGATTCTCCCTGTATCTGTATTTTTCTAAGTCAGCACCTCCAAGAGTTGGACATGGTGAATCTTGAGTGAAGTTGCATTACTTTAATACAGTTGGCATTTTTAGTCTCACCATATGACAGTTACATATCTGGATAGGGAGAGATAAATCATTACAGTTAAATTGTCATAAAGTGTGTGTTAGTATCCAAATGCCATTTTGTCATGGTATAATTGAAAAGAAGTAGACCTGCATGGGGAGGGACAAAGCATCCTCGATGGCTTGGCTAAGGTTGGGGCAACAGCAGTGAAGTCAGGCAGACCTTCAGCATAGTGGACATTGGTACACACAGCAAGGACTGTCCTGGCACTTCCATAAGGAAGAACAGAGCTCTGGAACATAATTTTCTTATCCCTAATGATGTGGGAGGTCCTTCTGTATATGTGTTGCTTTTATTGGATAACGAATAAAGCTGTTTTGACCAATGGCTTAGAGAAAAAAGTCAGGCAGGAAATCAGAATGGAGATAGAGTAGGTGGTGTCAAGGAGACGCCATGTAGCTGCCGAGGGAGAAGGATGTTGGAACTTTACCCGTAGACCACAGCCTCATGGTAATACACAGATTAATAGAAATTGGTTAATTTAAGATGTAAGAGCTAGCTAGAAATATGCCTGAGTCATCAGCCAAACATTATTAAAATTAATATAGTTTCTGTGTGATTATTTGGGTCGGGACAGCTGGGAAGCAAATGAGCTGTCTCTGGTTACACCCTAAGGTGGGGTTATGATTTTCCTTTCCCTCATAAATGGTTCAGGATAATGTTTCTAAAATTTGGGAGACCCTAGTTCCTAACCCCACCCACCCCCTCACAGAATCCAAGGCTTTCTGTTGTCTAAAAGCTGTGTTGTGCTATCAGAAGTTGCCAGTAGACAGCTCATCCATCCCAGCGTGTCCTACCCTAAAAATGCTGTGTTAGATTTGAATGTTCAAGCACTAATACTGCATGAGCATTCTTGGGAAACTCTGCATCCTGAAAAGCCACACACTAAAATAACCTTGTGAAGGAAATAGGGTAAATGACAGATCCCTAAAACTTGGTAGACCTTTGTGACAGAGCAATCCTAATAAAGAATAAACAGTTACACCCATGTTGTGTGTACATCCAGGTGAGTGTCTACATCCCAGGATCTTTTGCTTCATATTCCCATCTTCAGAGCATAGGTCTTTGGGGTATTGCTTTTAATGAAAACAAGTTTTATCAAAATTAAGTATCTGGCCCAAAGAGTCTAGATCTCTCTCAGCCGGGAGTGCTTTAAACACAGAAAAGTGATGCCCTTCCCGTGTCCAGCTAGTGGCTCAGCTGTCATAGGGAGCTTCATGGTAGAAGAGGGAGCAGTTCCTCAGGCTCCACCTTGCCTTGAGGAAGGACTCCTAGAATTTACCAGATCTCAAAGATCTTTTGTGTAGCCAGTGTGTACAAAGCTGACTTACAATTGAAGGAGCATGATCAATAAGTAATAATTCATTTACATTTTATAAAATCTCCTTTTAGTCAGTTTACTGTCTGTAAGATACAGTTTTATTCATCACAAAATATCGCCTCTGAAGTAAAATGCATTTTCTCCCAAAAGAAGACTATATTTTTTACTGCTATCCACAAAGGTTTATCTTCTTATGCTAACTTACAAAGTCACATGATTGATCATAATAGGTTTCTATTAGAACAGTGGTTTGTGGCTTCTCATAAAACAGCTCCCTGCTTCCCTCAAGACACTGCATTAGAATCTCTGCATGAAAAGCCAGCATGTTTTGATGGCTCCTCGCTGACTGCTGTGGACCATCGTGGCTGAGAGCCACTGCCTGAAAACCAAAATGACTAAAGGTAGTCATTAGAGTGTCATTTTTAGTAAGGTTGCATTTAGAGATTCCCTTCCAAAGTCAGTGCTAGTCAGATTAACTGCTGGCAAAACTCGGTGTTTATTGTCATATGAGTCATTTATGGAATGTGCCGTGTAGGCTGACTGAAACACCTATTCTTCAGAAATAAGATTCACATCATTTTTTGGGTTCATTTTTGTCATGTTGGCTATAAAATATGGGAGAGGCAGCCCACTGCAATGGCAAGGCTGAAGTCTGTTATGCGCTGCTTATATTGCCCTGCACAGTTTTACTCCTCCAACTTCTGTTGTCTTTCTTATTTTTAGACAGAGTCTCATCTCTCCCAGGCTGATCTGGAAATCCCTGTGTAGTCTATGGTCACTGTGAACGTCTTTTCTTTCCAAAGTCTTTTTATTTCGAAAGTGCATAGATTACTGCTCGCAGTGCCTAGTTAATGGAGTGCTGCACTTCACATACAGGACCTACATGAGAGCTCTGCCAAGTGAGCCGCACCCCAGGCCCTCGGGGTGAGTTAGACATATAGCTATGTTGTCGTGGGGATAGAATCTGTGATATCAAACTTCTAGAAGATCGCATGTCACATACAGGATTTATGGTGCTGAACTTCACTGGAAACATACGATAGCTGTCAATAGATGAATAAATTAAAGGAAATGTGTTTTTAGTGTTCTGAACGTGACTGACTTGTAACTATTTATAAAAACCTTAAAAGACTGCACAGAACTATATCTGTGTAAAGCAGCCCAAACACTAATGGGTTGAAGTAACTTGAAGAAAGGGATTTGTTTAAAATGTCATGAAGTGGGACCAGAACACTTGCCCAACACAGGCATCTCATTTGCTGAACTATGCCCAACTTGTTCTACCTTTTAGTGCTTTTGACTATATAACTTGTGTCTATAGGGCCATGAGCAACTTGCCTGCTGTGAAACATGGATTCTGAGACAGCAATCCAGCTCTGATATTTCCTTTGCTCCTAAGGGTCTAGAATAGCCTTTGCCTGAAACTATTGTTTTTGAGAGAAACATTTATTACATTGTGGTAATATATTGAATGTCAACTATAACCTTAAGTTTTTATTTCAAAATACCAAGACTAAGATATAATTTGTTATTTTTTTGTTGTGGATACTTTTAGAGCCTTTCTCTTATAAAGATACTTTATTATGAAGAAGGCTGTTATCAGGAGGCCTGTTACTTAGGGCCCACCATCAGCAGATGTAGCAAACATGCTCAGACCTAGCCCTGCTGGAGTGGTTACAGGCTGTCTTCTGAAGAAGTGGGGCTGAACTAGTCATTGCTAACTTTAACCTCTCAATAACAGGTCGAAAAAAAAATTGGTCTACATTTTCTTAATTTAGAGCTGGTATGGCATTTGATGAATAAGATGGTAAAAATACTTGCGTGAAGAATAGGGAATATAACCTATGGTTTTTCTCTGAATGAAAAATATACTCAACATAGATATTGATTTGAAAGCAGAACTTGGCCTAATTCTAAATTATGAATGTATTAAGGACAAGCCAAAGAAATGTACATTCAGCAACAAAACTAAGTATCTTCTCTTTGTTAGAAAGACAAACATTAATTCTCCCAAGGAGCTAATGCAACCTTTCTGTATAGAGATATCTTAAATAGAGATTGAATTTCCCAGATGTTCTCCAACAACTTAAATAAGTATATGCAGAACTTTTGAAAGTCTTTTCATTATTAATGGTGGGATTTTTTAGTGCCTGAGAGTTAATCCTTAACTGTTTTATAAAAACAACTCATTGTACAAAGAGTTCTTCATATTAATGAATCAGGACACCAGTACTGAAATAAAAATATGACTCAGTCATTTGGTTTTGCAAATAGAGGTATATTAGTCCCACAACTCAAAAATTTATGATTCTATCAAAACCACTAATTATACTTAAAAGAGAGTATCAGGTAGGTAATTCACAATTTTCTGGCTGCTAGCCCATTTCATTAAAATATTGACGAGACTACTAATTCTAAAGTAATTTCCTATCAAGTCAAATCAGTTGAATTATGCTAGCTATGACCTCTGTGGATGTGTATGAAGTTTCTGCTAGGACTGTGCTTGCTTAGAAAGCATGAATAAGGTGGGCCAGTTAACCAATCAGATTTTTCTGACTCAGAATTGACTTTGCCCCTCATTTCCATCCTTTTTCTTATTAGAGCTGAATAAATAAGAGCAGGCACCATATCTATTTTTTTTCCATTCTTTCCCAAAGCCTTTGCTTCTCAGTGTCCTGTGATTCCCTAGCATAGGTGGCCGTAAGGTTTTATAATTGATGAAATATCATTAGTTAAGGTTAAGATTTAAGTGTCAAACTTCTGGTTGTAGTTGTTGATTATATGCAGTTTTACCTTTGAGAAGTCATTCAGCATTCTGCTAATAAAGAGGAGACACAAAAAGGAAAAAAACAGGCCTAGCACTTTGGAAGTGAAGGCAGGAGGATTAGGAGTTCAAGGCCAGCCTGAACTAAACGTTACATACATACAGACATAAAAAAATAAAAGCAGAAGTAAACTTAGGTAATAGCTAAGAACTCAGTACCCAGAATGTACTAAAATGTACCACACATCCAGCCTTGAATCTCTCTTAGTGCCTTGGCATCACTGATGCTGGCCTATTAAAGTAAGAATGATAATCTTAATTTAAATGCTGGGAAGTATTTTTAAAAGCCTAGAGTAAGAGCAGCAGAGGAAATGTAATTTTATAATGTATAGTATGATCCTTCATCTACTTTTAGAATCAAAATCTCTTATTGATAATAAGCATTCCAGTAGGGGAACGTACATCTAGGGAAATGAATATACTTATTCATGTGTATATTTTAAAGTGTGTTTTAGCAGTAGAAATGGTATATGATTTATATGCTTACTATATTATAAAGGAGGGTTTGTTTTCTCTTCCTAGGGTTTATTTCCTTTAAAATGTCATAGGTTTGTAAGGTTTTCGATAGCTACTGCTCTCATGTTGTTATTCTTGCATTGATAACACAGACAGCACTTTTCCCTGTCTTAGTTAAGGTGTTCATTGTTGTAAACAGACACCATGACCATGGCAACTCCTATAAACATTTAATTGAGGATGACTTGCTTGCAGTTTTAGAGGTCCAGTCCATTGTCATCATGGTGGGGAGCATGGAAGCACACAGGTAGATGTGGTACTGGAGCTGAGACTCCTACATCTTGCAGGCAACAGGAAGTTGACTGAGACACTGGGAGGTACTGTGAGCTCAAAGCTCACTCCCCACAGTGACACTATTCCTCCAACAAGGCCATACCCTGCTGTGTAATAATCCTCTTGTACACTGTAAAGATTTGTCACTCGATTGGTTTAATAAAGTGCTGATTGGCTAGTAGCCAGACAGGAAGTATAGGCAGGGTGATGGGAAAGAAAAGGGTGGAGTCAGGAGTCGCCAGCCAGACACGAAAGGAAATTAATGTGCTGTGCTAATGAAGGTACCACCACATGGCAAAGAGCGCAAATAAGGAATATGGGTTAATTTAACATGTAAGAGTTAGTTAGTAACAAGCCTGAGTTATCAGCCAAGCAGTTACAATTAATATAAGCCTCTTTGTTTATTTGAGAGTGGTTGTAGGACACAGGAAACACCTGTTTACAACACCCACTCCAACAAAGCCACACCTCCTAATAGTGCCACTCCCTATGAGATGATGGGGGTCAATGACATTCAAACTAACACATTCCACTCCCTGGCTTCCATAAGCTAGTAACAATAACAGTATCATAATGCAAAATGCATTTAGTTCAGCTTCAAAAGTACCCATAGTCTTATCACAGTCTCAACAATTTTAAAGTTCAAAGTCTCTTTTGAGATTCAAGCAATCTCTTAACTATAATCACTGTAAAAAATCAAAACCAAAAAGCAGATCACATGCTTCCAACATATAATAGCACAGGATATACATTACCATTCCATAATGTCAGGAAGAGAGCATAATGAGGAAATACTGGGGCAAAGCAAGACTGAAACCCCTGGGAAAACTCCAACTTCTGTATCTCCATGTCTGATGTCAAAGCGCTCTTCAGATCTCCAACTCCATTCAGCTGCAGCACACTTCTTTCTCTTGGGCTCATTCCACTCCCTGTTAGCAGCTCTCCTAGGCGGGTAACACAATTCTGGCCTCTCTAACATCTTGGGTTCCCCAAAGGCAATTCAGGCTTCAACTTCACAGCTTTGTGAAATAGCCTCTTTATTAGGCCTCCATTAGGAACACCCCTGACATATGCCTGGCCTCGGTGGCATTCTTTTGGCACAAATTCCATAATCCCTTTCTTCTATCCTTACTAAAGCCAGAATGATGTAGCTGAAGCTGCCAGGTTCTGCTGTTTACTGGAACATGGCCCCCTCATTCATTTACATCTTCACCAACTTTCTGTTTTTCACTGCCTAAGCTTGGCTGCCCTGAAACTTTCTCTGTAGACCAGGCTGGCCTCAAACTCAGAGATACACCAGCCTCTGCCTTCCTGGTGCTGGAATTAAAGGTGTGAACCACTACACCTGACTCTTAGCTTTTCTGTAGTTCCTTTTCACAAGTTGAAAATTTAGCTGGGGGGGGGTTGTCTTGACCTGAGGTCACCACTCCCTAAATTCTATTCTTAATCCATTTATCTCCTTGAACACAGGATTTAGCTCTATTACACTTCCTGGTATTCTTTTTCTGCTCAAAACTTACTTTCTGTAATTTACCTTGCTCAGCTTGTTCCTTTTCATTCTTAAAGAGTTACCACTCATATCCTCATGACAGAGTCTCTATACTAGGCTGCTTTGAGATTTCTTCTGCCAATGGTATTAATCCAAAACTCTTCACTTTAGCCTCAGGCAGATTCTAGACAAGGTCAAAAACCAGCCACTTTTCTTCACCAAAGTATCACAATACCAGTGTCTAGGCCACAGAGTAACAATCTTTACCTCAGAAACCTCTTGATCCCCACAGTCCATCCAGTCGCATTCAACACCACTGTCTCCCATGCCCCTACTAATAATACAGCCCATTAAGCTGCTCTTAAAGCATTCCACTGCTTTCCTAACCACAGCACCAAAGTCCATCTTACTCCCAACAAAAGTATAGTTAAGCCTATCACAGTAACACCTAGTCCATGGTAACTGTCCTGGAACTAGCTCTTGTAGACCATACTGGCCTCAAACTCATGGACATCCACCTGCCTCTGCCTCCTGACTGTTGGAATTAAAGGCATGCGCTACAATTGGTCAGCCGGTAATAAGTTTTCTGTCTCCCAATAATAAGTTTCTTGACCAAAGCAGTAAGCCAGATCGAGCCGAATTGAAAAAGTATAACAACAGGTTTATTTGAGCAAAGCAACTCTCTGGAGGTTTTTACAATCCCCGGAGATCTAGGCCTGAGAAGTGCACCCCAAACGAAAGCAGGGAGGTTTTATAGGTTGTAGGTGAGGGTTGATGATGTGTCATGCACAAGCTGGGTTTGTGCCCAAGTATGGTCAAAAGCTGAGCACCGTAGGTGAGGACTTGGGCAGCTGGCAACTTGAGGGGAAGGAAGCTGCAGTAGCCACCAAGAATGTGGAACTGGACTTTTTGTTCAGAGACTGCATGAGCAGGGTTTGGAGAGAGAGACAGGAATGGCGCTTTCCATATCATGCAGGGGAGAGCTGGACAGTCCAGGTGAACACCTGCTGCTAGCCTCTGCCTTAGCCGGGGATCCAGTCTGTGAAGAGACACCATGGCCACAGCTGCTCTTCTACGGGAAAGCGTATTACTGAGGGTGGCTCGCTTACAGTTTCAGAAGTTCAGTCCATTATCATCATGGTGAGGAATATGGAGGCATGCAGGCAGACATGGTACTAGAGCTGAGAGTCTACATCTTAGAGGCAAAAAGAAGTTAACTGAGACACTGAGCAGTATCCTGAGCATACGAAACCTCAAAGCCCACCCCCACAGTGACACACTTCCTCAAACAAGGTCGTACCCACTCCAACAAAGCCACACCTCCTAATAATGACACTTCCTATGAGATTATGGGTGCCAGTTGCATTCAAACTACCACATTCCCCTTCTAGAGTGAATTAGGATAAGAAAGTCTGCATTACCCCAAACACAGATAATCTACAGCGGTATTCATTACTTGCTGCTGTGAGCTGACACGAAGCAGCTTAAGGGAGGAAGTTTCTTTTGTCTCGCAGTTTTTGGCTGCAGTCTATCATGGAAAGGACATCATGGTGGCAGGACTGGCTGGGTCCATGGCAGCCAGGGGATGAGGTCGTTTCCTCACATCTGTGTGGATCAGGAAGCAGAGAAAAAGGGGACTAGCAGTGCCCAGCTGGCTTCCGCCTACTCCTCTTTTGGTCAGTTCTGGACTTTAGCCTGTGGAATGGCATCAATCCCAGGCTGAGCCTTCCACTGCAGGTACGCCTCTCTGAAGCACCTTCCAGACATACCCAAAAGTGTTTCCATAGAAGCCCAGGCATTTCTCTTTCCCTTTCTTAAAATCCTACTTTATTTTTTATTGATGTGTATGTGTTTCTGTTTGTATGTGTGTGTGCACACACATCCTGCATGCCTTCAAAAGCCAGAAGAAAATCTCAGATCCCCAGACTGGAGTTACAGGCGTTTGTGAGATGCCTGGTATAGATGCTGAGAACCAATATCTAGAAGAACAGCAAGCTCATTTAACTGCTGAGTGCTTCTGTTCTCTGTGTCTGTGCCCCTTAGGCATTTCTTCATCCAATAAAGCTGAAGAGCACAATTAGCCATTATAACCTATAAATGAAACCAATATCAATTTTAGTTTCTTACTTTGTTTCAACCAAACTTGCCTGAGGGAAAAAAATCTTAATCACTAAATTTTTACCCATAGGTAGTTTTGCAACTAAAATATATATGGCACAGAAGAGAATCAAAAGCCAGAATTTAGGGCTGGCATTCTGTGTTACTTTGTTACTATAATGATGGAGAGGACTTGGTCATTGTCATCTAAGGTACCCCGCAGTCAAATCAGAATATGAGTGGGAGAGAAGTCCTCCCCTGCCCTACTAGTTTGTAAGTGGACGCTTTTTAATAGCATCTAAACATGATGATAGTTTTCTAGACAAAAACAATAGATCTATAAATAACAACCCCACCCCCAGCCCATCCTAGCTGAATTTAGTGCATTGACCATGCTTTGGGACTATGTAAAGAAGAGACATGGGCTATTTCTAAAAGGGTTGGCCATGTTGACAGCTTTGATGGTGACAAGATTGTTGCAACACGTTGTCATGCAGCTATGATGTCCATGACTCATCTTCGAGTCTTACAGTCTCTGCCTCCTTGGCTTCCCTACAGTGATGGACTGCACCCTAGAATTATAAGCCAAATAAACGCTTTTTCCTTTAAGTTGCTTTCTTCACATTTTTATCACAGCCTCGAGAAAAAAATAAAGGTCTCTCAATCTCTAAAATAAATCTGTATTCCTGTATGTTTCTCCCATTTATTATAGCAATGAAAAGCTAGCAAATACCAATGTTCTTATGCTCATTATAAATAAAAATGGCAATAAAGTGCTAACATAACACCCTTCACATACACTTACAAATAAAAATAGTAGAAGTAAAAGAAAATATAGTTAAGAAACAGGATTAATGATTATTCAACTTTTTGCAGTTCCCCAGAACCATTTAAGACTGAAAAGGTCTTCTTCTGAGAAAATTTCACATGTACATAATCTTAAATACAGTTTCACATTGAACTCATAAACCCCAGAGAATATAAAACACTTGCATGCCTATTAACCCCAACTTCTGAACCAGGTGAATCTAATATGACTCAGTGGCAATACATGGGGATTTAAATTAATTAAATGCACTAGAAACTTGTTGCTCCACCTCTGTCAGCATGTTAGAGCTCAGCAGCCGGATGTGTGAGGCCGCCATTTTGGATAAGCAGATCAAGCGCCCTTTGTAACTCTGTACCTGTAACCAAGACGACAGCTCCAGCTAGGCCCTCAGGACTATTGTATAATCATTATCTTAGTAAATTCTCCATAATGATAGATTAAACCTTTCCCACATTCCTGCAAGCCCAGCGTTTAGGATGAGCGGAGCTTCTCTCACACCTGCCTCGTCCCTTGAGGGTAGCTTATAAATCTTTCAACTTTTCTTGTATCTGCACTAAATATACGGTAGGTTTTCCCTTAGTCCTTAAGATAATGTGCTACAGACGTATCAAATACCAGCAATGTAATCAGAACTTAAATAGTGGACAAGCGAGTTTGTTTTGTTCTGGGAGCCTAGGCTCCCTGTTGTTTAGATTTGTGTTGAGAAGTTTGCATCTTTAATTAGCCCACAGGAATTTCTAGTGTATATATCAGTATCCCCCAGCATCTCATACATGCAGCATGCTCACTGTCAGTAGAAATAAGAATAGTTCAAACTTTTGAGCAGTTAGTTCTTGAGACCCCTCTCTGTTGTAGGGAGCTACAAGTCTATATGCTGGTTAATTTTTTGTCAGTGGACACAGCAGAGTCATCTGGGAAGACAGGACCTCGACGGGGAAAATGACTCTTATTCTGGCCTGTCAGCAAGTTTGTGTAGTATTAGTGACTGATGTGGACGGTGCCAACCCAAGTCTACCTGGGTTGGATCAGAAGCAGACTGAGCAAGCCATGAGGAGCAAGTCAGTAAGCAGCACCCGTCCATGGCCTCTGCTCTGGTCCTGCCCTGACATCACTCCATGATGGACTGAGATGAGGACATGGAAGGCGCATGAGCCCTCTCCTCCTCAGGCTGATTTTGGCCATGGTCTTTATCACCGCGCTGGAACTCTCTGCCTCCTGATAAAGCTTTGCTTGCTTGTCTTTCAAACAAGAGATTTAACTTTTGTTGAGTTCATACATGTGGCACCCATGTCTTTTGCTTTCCATTAACTTCTTCATTTAACCCTTCTGACAATTTTTCCAGAGGAGCAGTAGGAAAAATGGAACAGGCTGGAAGATGAAGTAACCTTGTCATTGTGAGTAAACACAGTTAATGGCCAAAGTCCTCCAGGCTTTACTTCAGTTACTTGACTTTTCTTCTTTAACTTGGTTTTAAAATCTATGGCATAAAATCTACCCACGTAACAAAATTTAAACTCTCCTTACTGCAGCTGTATGCGCATTGTTGTGCAGCACCTGTCCCCAACACTTGCATCTACATCCCTAATGCTCAGACCCACTGGAATGCAACACCCCACTTCCCACTCCTCAGCCCCTCAGCAGCATCCTGTATGCTTCTGTGAGTGTGTCTGCCTGTAGACACCATGTGTAAGGAGACCCATGTAGTGCTTCTCTTTCTGTCCCTGGTTTATTTCATGTATGATGCCTCAAGGTTTATCCTCCAGTTGTAGCATATGATAGGACTGCCCCCCCCTTTCAGTGTGTGTGTGTGTGTGTGTGTGTGTGTGTGTATGTGTGTGTGTACCACTGCCCACACACGGAGTTCAGAAGGCATTCTGTGGGAGTTGGTTTTCTCCTTCCACGAGAGGGACAAACTCAGGTTATGAGGTTCACAACAGCACCCTTATCTTCTCTGCCATCTCATAGGCCCTGAATTAACCCCCGTTTTTAAGGCTGAGTAGTGTTCACTGAATTTGTCCATCCCTCCCTCGGTTATTTCTACATCTCTGCTATTATGTTTCACATTTCAGCGAGCACAGGCAGAACACAGATGCGTCTTGAGATCCTGTCTTCACTTCTTCAGGACGAATCAGCAGGAAGGCAGGGGTCCTGTGAATAATCCACTTGTCATGTTTTCTGGAATCTTTAAACTATTTTCTTTTTTTTTTTTCTGGTGGCCATCATATAGCAGGCCTAACATCTTATCTCACTAATTGGCTTTGATTTCCCTGGTAAGACTGAGCCGTCTCCATAAATCTGTTGCAATTTGTTTATCTTCTTTGGAACAGAATCTGATCAAGTCCCTTGGCTGATGGTTTTATCTGGTTTTGTTATTTGGATATTTGGTTGTGGGGCTTCTTACTTGTGTCAGATATTAACCCCTAGTTGTAGACTGCTGCCTCATTGCAAATGACATTTCAGAGTATAGCACTTGACTTTCTCTTGTGGTACAGTCACATGGCTGCCATGGCTACTGGATCACTGTTTTAACAGAATCACAAGGCGGCTGACATACGCACTCAGCTTGAAAAAACACTACAGAGAGTAATCATTTGACATTCGGGGGATCTCAACCTAAAATCAGTAAGGTCATCAATGCCCAGCATGGGGTCTCCTCAGCATTCAGCTTCCTTGAGATGGAAGGGCTTGTTGTTCTTTTCATACAGTTCATCTGAACAGTTCTTGCTCGGTGTGAGAACTAGCAGATAGCTTGTTAGTTTGTTCATATAGGTGACGTAAGCATGGGGCCAAAGCAGAATCTCTAAGGTGCTTTTGGCCGAAAGAAGCTGGCTTTGCAGATCTCCCTTCTGTTTTTAAGATTTGAAGCCAGTGCCGCAATGGGTTGTACTTTGCTGTATCTTTTGTCTTTTACCATGTTGTAAAATGTACCGCTCGTTGCAGCTGGAACTAGACCAGCTGTTAGTTAGACCTTGTAAGGGAGTCACATCTGCTGACCCAGCACTTGGTATTTGATGGCACTCTCTTGGGGAAAACAGACTATCTTTTAACTGGCCTGTTTGTAGCCTTTTCAGGTGTTGAAGATGCACACATGGGCCCCTGAGCTCAAGGTATTCACATTGCTAATGTTCTGAGCTGGTTTCTAGGGAGCAGTGTTAGGACAGCTACTGCTCTTCCTCCTTGTAAACTCAGGACTTGAAATCAGTATTTTTTAAAAAAGATCTCTAACACACATGGCCGTGGGTTTGATTCCGGCACCAAAAAGAAAAAGACATCCCCAGGAGGTGACACTCACGTGGTTAGGAACTTTTGCTCTGAACTGAAGCTGTAGTCAGGACCCGGGACTATTCCGTATACTTCCAGTATTTCGGAGTGGTTAATTTACTACACATTTCAAATGTTCTTTGCTGTAATGTATCCTTCCTTCATGAAGAATATCTAAAAGTTAAATTCCAATAAAATGTAACATATCAAGCCTAGGCAAGGGATTGAGGTCAGGCTGAACTATATAAGGAGACCGTGTCTCAACAAAATTAAAACAGATAAATCGTAACTGTTACAGTGACTAATGTTCATTTCTAGCTTAGAATTCACTTCAATTTTCAATCATTACTAATTGTCATTATGCCTGTTATGCTGAGGCCCCAGCACTAAAGAAAGACCAAGCTGTAAAAACAGTTGGTCTACCCTTAATTCCAGGCAGGCACAGGTGTTTCTTAAAATGGGACTTTCCTAGAAACTTAACATTGGAGCTCTAGTTCAAAGGACCTCTGGCCTGTTGTTCATTCTTTCATGTCTTCATTTAACAAACATTTGTCAAATACCAACTTTGTTCCAGCCACTGCAGTCTACACCAGACATATAAAAATAAGCCCTTGACCCTGAGTTCACAGACCAACATAGTCATAGAGATAGATGCATGTGTAAGTCATTGATTACAGCAGTGAGACATGAAGGGATGGAGTAGGTCAAGCCCAGAGGGAACCGTGGAGAGCAGAGGCTGGCAAACCGGACAGTTCAGACCCAGCACACGGAGACCAGTTTCTGCTTCGTGTCTACCAGCCATCGAGGAACATGGAACTTCTGAGACCAAACCACCCACCCTGTCCTAAACATCAAACCTTTTCTCTCCTCCTTGTGTTGGATTCTGAAATCGTTGGCTGGAACTTCTGTTCATATAGGCTCCTCGTCTCTGTCAGGGGCTCTGCTGCTGCAATGAAACACTTCTGTTCATATAGGCTCCTTGTCTTAGTCAGGGGCTCTGCTGCTGCAATGAAACACTAGGGCCAAAGCAAGCAGGGGAGGAAAGGGTTTGTTTGGCTTATGCTTGCACATCATGGTGGAGGAAGCCAGGACAGGACCTCAAACAGGGCAGGAACCTGGAGGCAGGAGCTGATGCAGAGGCCATGGAGGGGTGCTGTTTGCTGACTTACTTTCCATGGCTTGCTCAGCTTCCTTTATTATAGAACCGAGGACCAGCAGCCCAGGGGTGGCCCAACCCACAATGGGCCTGGTCCTCCCCATCCATCACTGATTAAGAAGATGCCTTACAGCTGTATCTTGAGGCATTTTCTCAAGTGAGCTCCCCCCTCTTCGATGACTCTAGCTTGTGCCAAGTGGAATAAGAACAGCCAGTATACTCCGTGAAGAGTGGACTACTCTGTCTCTCTTCCTGTTCTCTTTTTCCCTCACTCTCAGTGGCCAGTCAGAGAACAAGACCTGTTAGGTTCTGTGCTCTGTCAGTGTCGCGGCCCCACAAGCTCTCGGACTTAGCGTCTGCGCTGCTCTTCCAAGTTCGTCTCCCCCATCTTGAGACTTTCTTCTTCCCAGCTTACTCTTACCAGTTTACAACATCAAAGTGGCATGGGGGCGTGGGGGTATGGGGGAATGGGCAGGGCAGTGGAGGAGGGAGGGTGAGCATGAACAAAATGGAAGGACATGTATGAAAATGCAATAGTACATCCATGTGTTAGCATGTTAACTTAAAAATAGTAATAAATAAATAAATAAATAAATAAATAAATAAAACTCTAAAGTAATAAGCAAGTACTGTTGTGTGGCTGTGGCTCCTGCCCCTCTAAGGAACACTCTTTATTCTGTAGGGGGAACTCCAGCCGGAGCATGGGTCTAGATCCTCCCCACCAAGGACTAGCTCAGGTCGCCTCTGTTCCGTTTTACGACAGGATAAAAATGGAAGCCCAGCCTGAGAAAACTAATCATGAGGATTGATGGCGCTAATGCTTATGGGTAAAGTGCCTAACATTTGACCGGAAGTTACTCATGATGACAGTTTTAGTCAGGTGGGCATCAGGTCTGTTTGGTGTAGAGGACTTCCCCTGCCACCCAGGATCAACCAAGTGAAGGGGCGAAGAGTGGGCAAGTCAGTAAATGAGTCATTCCCCATGGCAGTGCTGGTGCCGTGTTAGCAAGGCACTGAGTGGCTGGAGAGTTCTGTTGATTTTTTTTTTTTTGAAATATATAGTAGCTCCAGTTCCCATACATAATAATTCCTAAACCATAAGTTCCTCAGACTTAAAATTTTCACATCCATGATTTTACTCTGTTCCTTTGCTGTGACAGGTAATTCTGTTTCAGTGCGTGTGAATTTTGTGTCTGTTCATTCAGGAATCACTTGAGGAAAAGAAAAGGTGGGCATTAGCCATATAAAGGGAAGAAAGGGAACCACAGAAGACCATAGTTTACAGGAAATCTTTGTGGGGAAAAAAATAAGAACAGTCATGGAAGAAAATATGGGATCCTGAGCATGGTCCAAGAACTGCCAGGAGAGGTGGTGTCAGGACACCCGAGAATGCACAGAAATTCAAAGTGGCTTATAAATACCTACAAATCCAAAACAGCCCTTGGTGTAGGTGGTAAAGGAGAATGCAAGTTGGAAACTGCCTTTGGTCCTGGGAGCAGAATAATGTAATATTGGAATTCAGATTGAACTGTGTTCATAACATACTACTTTCACTCTTCCTGTCTCAATTCTGTCGTGTGGAGGATGGGATCTCTGTGACGTTAGGAAGTGACACACTAGGACTGAGCAAATGCCGGAGGGCACTGCTGGTGACCAGTGGGGAACGCCTGTCTGGCTCCTGCTGCTGCTGCTGCTGCTGGTGATGGTGATGGTGGCTCTTCCCATGTGCTGGTTTTCTCTGCTCAGACAAAGGAATTTGCAAATATTCCAGTCAAATTTTAGAAGAATGTAAGCAGGGCTTGTTACATATTTGTTAGGTGCTGTTTGCTAACATTACCTTTTCTTAAGATATCTGTTTTCTTGGGGGTCGTTTACCCTTTGACAGTTCCATACATGTGGGCAATTTATTTTGATCATATTCTCCCCAGTTCTTCTCTTCCACGCCCACCCCTGAGCCACTCCCACCATGCCTCTCACCTCATGTCCTCCTCCTCTTTTCTTTTCTCCTTAATAACCCACTAAGGACATTAGTGCTGTCCTAATAAGTGTAAGACCACCAGTGACCACGCCCCTGAAGACAACTGACCCGTCCTCCCACCAGCAAGCACCAGCAGCACCTCAGCTACAGGTGGGGCCTTATGAGGCCTCATCCACATGCTTGATCATCTGTGGGTATCCACAGCTGCTCTCGTTCCAAGAGGGTCCAGAAGACAGCGTTTCTCAGCACTCTGCTTCATCCCCCCTCTTCAGTCCAGTGTGGCCCTCTGATGTTCCCTGAGCATTGAGATGCGGAGATTCCATGTCTTCTTTAAGGCCATGTGCTGAAGTTCTTATTCTGAGCATCTCCAGTAACTGGTACCCGTTGGACATGCTGCCCTTGTTACCCTTGGCTGTCGGAGGGTTGCTAGCAGCGGCTTCATTAGCAGTTCCTCTAAAGTGCGTGCATGTTTTAAACACATTCCTACTGTCATGTTTACTCAGCATCCTCTCTAGTGCTAATACAGAATTTTATGAGCATATAAGCAGCTTGATTTAGGAGACTTTAATACGACTAGAGTGTGTGGGAATGGCACACTAAAAATCTCCTATGGGACACTTCCCTCTCCCGCTGTTCTGAGCCATCCTACTTCGGGCTTTCCCTGAATGTCTTCTGTCACTTTCTCTTTATGCTGTTAACTTCACTGTAGCTCGTAACAAACTGTGAGCTCTTCTGAGAAGACACACGGTGCAAGACTGCACAGAAGACCTGCTGTCGTAGGTACTGAGTCGTGTTAAGTGGTGGATCAATGCCTCCATCTATGTGACTTAGCTGATCTGAGCCATGCTCAACTGTGTACCAGTAACATTTAATATTACTCAATTAATAATGCTTAAGTAATAAGGTAAGAGTAAAAATAAGAAAATGCAACAGAAAAATATTGATATTAACAATTCTGAAATTCATGTGCAGAATAGCTCTTTTTTTTTAATACTGGGGATTAACAGTAGTGCTCACATGTGTAAGTAAGCTTTCTATCACTAAACTGTGTCTCCGACCCTCATCTTACCTTTTATTTTGAGGCAGGGTCTCATTAATTTGCCCAGGCTGGCTTTGAACTCACTCTGTAGTCCCAGCGCGATTTGAACTTCAGATCCTCTGAAGCACAATTAATAAAAACTCAGAGAGAAAAATTGGGGTTCAACTTGAAGATTCGGAAAGCAAAGCAGCCAGCCACTGGCTCTTACCTCGACCTCAGTATGAAATGGCGATCTTGTCTCTGGGAATCTTAGAATGAGACTGAGACTGAGAGCTGTCACCTCCTGTCTTATATTCCTCTCTAGGACTGGGATTAAAGGCGTGCACCGCCCAGTTTCTATGGCAACTAGTGTGGCAACTGGGATTAAAGGTGCATGTTACCACTGCCTGGTCTGTAAGACTGACCAGTGGGATTGTTTTACTCTCTGATCTTCAGGCAAGCTTTATTTATTAAAATACAAATGAAATGCCACTGCAGTCCTCCTGCCTCAGCTTCCTAGCACCCAGCCCAGCAGTTGTCTCTCTCTCTCTGAAGAAAGTTCCTTTCCTTTTGCAAATGCAAAGGCTGAGCCCTAGTTTCCATCCCCAGTTACTGCCTACTTAAGAACTGGAATAAGATGGCAGGCCCAGGGTTCCACCCTGGCAGACTGGAAACAGGTCCTGGCACAACTGCCTGAGTGTCACACCCTGACATCAGAGACACTAAAGCACGTGAAGACGCTGAGTGACATAAGAAAAAGGAAGCATGGGGCGAGGAAAGTGTTTACCGTGTATATACTGAGTGTCTAACACTTGGCTCATAAAAGCCTTGCTGTGACACATGGCTGTGTAATGAGCAAATGACAGACACAACATAGAGAGTGCTACTTGGCCACTTAGCACATGCTCTTTCAAGCCAGCGTAGGAAGTGTGTTCTTTGTACATTGCATGGGACTAGAAATAGGAAGCTTTCAGGTGTATTAGAAAGAGCCTGGCATGGGCTGTATGACAGATTACTGTCATGTGGTCACTTAGGATTCCAATCCAGCTGTTGCTGTTTCTACTTCCTAGCACTCTGAATTGCAGCCACTAGCCAGGACCCGAGAAGAGAACTTCAACAGCTACTTCAGCAAATGGGTTTCCCCATTCAAGCAAAGAGCGAGGCTCCAAGCTCTTTCGCAGTGTGGCCGTAGCTGTGCTTGAATGACAGCAAGGTTCTCTCTGGTGCTGTGTTTTTTGTTTTGGGTTTTTTTTTAAAAAAAATATGTAAAATGCTTTGAGACTCCTTTCAATGCAGAAGGTAAAAAATCATCCGTCTAAAGAGCAGGGTTGGTTTCAGCTTTCTCTCTTCTCCCAGACAGGGAAGACTGCATCCTGGAGCCGCTCGCCCTGCCAGAGAGCCCAGAAGGCCCCACCGCTTTAGCAGGGCCTCCATCTGTGCCTTGTGTTTCCTGTGAAGAACATTTTCCCGTGGCTGAACAAGACAAACTTTTGAAGCACATGATTATTGAGCATAAGATTGTCATAGCTGATGTGAAACTGGTTGCAGATTTCCAAAGGTAAATTTTGGTTTTGTCTCTAAAGGAACTAAATTTGCTCTTGACTGGAGAATGGCCTCCACAGAAAGTATGGAAGATCATGCTCAGCGGGCTTTCCTTAGATTTTTTTAAATTTCAATCTTTTATTGATGAGCATCTAAATCATGATTAATTAAAACATGTTATGTATTTCCTACTGAGGAGACCTCACAGTAGTTGCTGACTTGGTAATTACCAAGAGCATAGAATTTGGAGAATCTGAAAAGGCTCCATTTCGTTGGAAAGTGGCGAGTGGCCTCCGCGTTATAATATCGGAGCAGACTGTCTCTCAGGCTACCCGCGTCATTGCCAGGCAGCAACCATTCTTGCCGTGGGTCTTCTAAAGCAGCAGCCTGCATCATTAGCAGTGGAGAAGACTATGGCAATAAACAGGCAAGCCTGGGCTGGAATGCAGGCCTCTTAGCCTTGTGGTGTGGAGCAAGCACTGGTCTCCTGTCTGTCAAGTGAAAGTGGCACCTGCCTGTGACGTGCTACACATCTGACAGATGAGAGCCAAAGCTTATTTGTCTTTTGTTTACTGATGAAATTGTAGTCTTGCAGCTATGGCTCCGGGTTTCAGTGGCCTTTATACTAGTCTGAAAACCTAATTATCATTTATTTATAAGATTATTTCATTCAAGTTTCCACTCTATCTAGATTTTTAGAAAGACAGTTTGTTTGAAGTTGAAATAGCCAGCATTCCAGCAGGGGTAGTCCAGCTGTCCTCATTTCTGATGTCCTTCCCAAGTGCTGATGCCAGCATGGAATATGTGCAGCATGCCTGCTGTGTCCACGTGCATCCTATACCCACCATGTGTGCGCCAGCATGGAATATGTGCAGCATGCCTGCTGTGTCCACGTGCATCCTATACCCACCATGTGTGCGCCAGCATGGAATATGTGCAGCATGCCTGCTGTGTCCACGTGCATCCTATACCCACCATGTATGGTTATTTTTTACTAGACTTTGATGTTGCCTGGTCATAGAAGAAAGCAAGGAAGTATGAGTGATGTGTGCACCAACTACTAAACTAACAAATCCTTGCATGTTTTCAGGACCAACACATTGTGCATCTCCTTCCCTTTGCTATTCTTTACTTTTACATTAGAGAGGAATGGTCAGAATAGTTGTTATTAGAATATTGTAGGAGCTTTGCTAAATATAATACTTTTTCAGGATGTATTCAAATCTGTTCGTTCAAGACACTTCTTTTTCTGTAGCTTTTCAAGACAGGAGTCTGTCCTGGAACTAGCTCTTGTAGACCAGGCTGGCCTCGAACTCACAGACATCCACCTGCCTCTGCCTCCCAAGTGCTGGGATTAAAGGCCTGCACCACCACCACCCGGCTCAAGACACTTCTTAAGCTAGACATTTTCCAACTCTTTTTTTTCTCCAAGTAACTATGACAGGACTATTAAATGAATGTCTTATTTTACTTAGCTTTTCTTTGTTATAAAATCATCTATTTACCATATAAGCAAAAATTAACCTCATATAATTTAATGGAACCAAAAGTTTATCTCCAAAGCAGTCATTGACTGTATATGACCATTTCTGTTAGTCTTCTCAGCACAGTGTGGCTGACTCCAGCCTCAGACCAGGAGCCGCAGAGGACAGGGGAAAATGACGAGAGTGAACAGCTTGGTTGACACAGATGGATCCTCTCTGTTCAGAGAAAATCTGATCCTTCGAAGCATGAGTCAGAAAGGTTTTAAATAAAAGACATGGGATGGGTTTGCTTTGTTTTCAAGAGGCTCTGTGTAGCCCAGGCCTCGAGCTCACTTTCCTCTCCTTGGGCTTTTTTTTTTTTTTTCATAGCTTAAAAATATTTAATTATTGCATTGACTGAGATATGAAGGTTAATGAACAAATAAATGTGTATACAATTTTAAAATATAGAGAGTCTCCTTGGGCTTTTAAATGCTAGGGTTACAGAGTTACCCCACCACTCCAGCCCTACCTTGTGTGTGCTAATAAGTAAGCCATAAATTTTCATATTAAACATACTTGACACTTTATTGAAACATAGGAAATATAAAACTTCCTAGGGCAGAGGAAATAAAACAAAACAAAAATGAAAATCTCCCCTTTGAGGCCATTTAACAGTTATTAAGAGTGAGCTATTTTCTGGCTTTCTTTGGTAGATAAAAGTGTGCCAAAGGATAAATGTTAACTCTGTAATTTTCTATGTTCCATTCATTCAGTGCTGCTTGGATAATAACCATATTTCAACCCATCATACTTTTATCAGTAGGTGTACAAACTAAAGTGCAGGCCAGAGCAGGCAAGATGCAGCCACAAAGATCTTCTTGTATGTTCCATGGGATACGATTTCAAATTCTTTTCAACAAAAGTATTTGCTGATTACTTTCCAATTATTTTTATGACTTTTTCATAAAGTGTCGAAATGCTATCATGACTGTCCTCTCAATAAAGAATTCATACCACATATTTCATAAAAGCCTTTATATATTGAGTAGCTAGAACTGTAACCTTGGCTAAACTAGAGAAGTAGGAAAAATGAAGACAAGAAGTACTGCACAGTCATGTGACTTTGAAAAATATGTTCTAACTGCAGCTGGGTCCCCCAGAAGTGTGTCTTAGAGACTTGCTGCCATTGAGTTGTCAAGTGAATACAGTTCCTCTTTATGCCCGTAATTACCACAAGAAAATATATAAATGGATACCCCTGAGTTTTGGTTAAGAATTATAAAGATCCTACTATGTGTTTATGACATTTCTAAACTCAAATGTAAGCTTGGACTATAATGCATGTAGCTGTAAAGTTGTGGTTTTATACAGTGCCACCCTGTGATATGGAGCGTGCATTCATGCATCTAAGTTGTATGGTCATTTGTGGTTCTCTCTTGAAAAATCAGCTGTCTCGGGCACCTGGTCCTGCCATATCTAGATTTGTATATTCATGAGCATAAATATCTGTATATTTCAGTTTGAATAACAATTCTTGTCATATTCTTGACATCTCTAACACAGGTTCCAGTATATTTCTTTACCCATGTCACCACTTTGCAGTGGAAGATGGGCTAAGCAGAACATTCCACAGACTCTTCCCTGTGTAGGTGTGTGTCTGTCTGTCTTTGTGTCTATGTTACGTGTACTTGTTTGTGTGCACGTGTGTGCGCATTCACGTTGTGTGGAGGCCAAAGGTCAACATAAGGTGTCTTTGCTCATTGGTCTCCACCCCATATTTTGAGACAGGGTCTCTCAGTGAACATGGAGCTCATTGATTCAGCTAGACTGGCTGGTCAGTAAGGTCCAGGTATCTGTCTGTGTCTGTGCACCCACCACCACCTCTAGCACCAAGGTTTACAGATTCAGGTGCACAGCTTTTATGTGGGTGGAAGGTATCAAGCTCAGGTCTGTGTAACAAATATTTTACTGACTGAGGCACCTGCTCAGCCCTGAGCTTCTTTCCTTGTCTTTTTCTCCTCTTTTCCAGGACAGGATAGTTAACTAATAGAGAGAGCAGGAATAGCTGCGTAGAATAATACCAAGTAATGGAAAGTGCTGAAGTTGGCTAAGAAAATGATGCTTTGTCTCTTTTGTAGATGCATTTCTCTTAGCTACTTTGCGGGATATACTATCCCTTCCACATCTAAGGCATATAGAAGCCAGTGGGTTAGCCACATGTGCAGTCTTTGTAATTCAAGCTGAGCTAGAGCTTAACATTGTCATTTTCTGATCTGTGGATAAAGTTAGAATTGTTCTGTAAGGAATGCTTCTCCTCCTGCACTTTAGATTCCCAGGGTCGCTAGACACGAGGAGCAAGAACTAAATATGCGCTTCTGTCTTACTGCTCATCGGCTTCTTTCCCTGTGTATCCTTGTCTTCCTGTTGGCCATTTTTCTTTACTTGCCAGCTCATGTCATGGTTCTCTTTTCCCCGGATCTCTCTCAGTCGATTCTTTTCTAATCCGGAACTCCCCTGCCTCCAGAACACCATGAGGTGACAAATATGCTGAAAGAAGAGTTAGAAGAACACCAGATGTGGGGAGCTGCTAGCTAGAGAACCCACAGAAGTCCGCACAGACTCACCCACATTCTCGCAGCATTGACTTTGGTAGCCCATTGCTAGATGCTGTATCAAGCCATTTTAAATGTCCAAATCGTACCCTTTCTATGTTCTATAGTATTTCAGTAAATTCCATCATGTTTTTTTTTTAATGAAGCTTTGGTTCTTTGTTGTAACTTGCTTTTCTTATCTGTAGTTTGTGTATTCCCATAAACTGTCAACAATGCTGTCAATCTTCCCATCTCTCGCTTGTCCTGAGAAGACCACACTCTCCTGTTGGTGCCCTCTGGTCTATGAGGTGACACTATAATTATCTTGTCATAATATAGATGCATTGAAGGACGAGCAGCTTGGCTGAATCGTGTCATTTACTTTCTTTCCGCACATGTACAAGACTGGGTTCTGATTTGCTTTTAAGTTTAGCCCATATGCTACTTCTTCTAACTGTGCTCATTAAATATGAAATGTTAGCTCAGCTGTTTTTCCAAAGGCTACATTTCATTTATTTTCGGCACAGTGTGGGCATTTAGACGCCTGTCTAATTATCCAGATGTTGACTGTGTGCTGAGATCTCAGTTTACTAACGATGACCACTCAATCTTCTCTTCTTCTTCTTGGATGTCTTAAGCCTATTTGATTCTCACATCGTCTTTAGATTTATTTATTATTATTTTTTATGTATGGATGGTTTCCCTACATGTGTGTCTGTGTACCACAAGAATGCCTGATGCCTACAGAGGCCAGGAAAGAGCATCATATCCCATGACTAGAGTTACAGATACTTGTGAGCCACGATGTGGGTCCTGGGACTCAAACAAGGATCCTCTGGAATAGCGTACAATGCTCTAAACTGCTCTGACCCCCTAATTCTTACATTTTAAATATATGTCAACTATAAAGTTATTTTAGAAAGCTTCATTATCACAGTAAAATAATTCACCTTAACTATGTGTGGTAGCATTTGCCTGTAACCCCAGAATTTAGAAGTGAAGGCCCAACAATGAGGAATTCAAGGCTAGCCCCAATAACATAGCATGTTTAAGGCTATTCTGTGCTATAGAGAGCCTGTCTCAAACAAACAACCAAAAGAAACTCATTTTGGCTTTCTTACATACCTGTTTATTGAATGTCAAAGTTGTAAGGTTTACTAGTTTCATGCCTCTGTAGAGTAGTGTGGTTTTATTAAGTATATATCTCATATCTGCAATGCCCCAATGCCTTTCTCTTCATATCTTCTCTAGCAGTTCAGTTAACATCTGCTTTTTAATGTGGGGTAATTAGACATTCTTGCGTGATCCTATCATTTTAAGAGTTCTGTATTGAGTCTCATCATCCTTCTGAATATCATTTCTTAGGTACATTTTATATTGGAGGAAAAGGTTCACTGAACAGCCCATCACAGATTTTTGCAGCGTGATAAGAATCAATTCCACAGCTCCATTTGGTAAGAGTGTGAGTTGACTATCCACGGAAATCAAAACTCATACAAATAGTCTCACTCCCTTAAATTACACTTGTTCTCACTTGCATGGTAGCTGAAATTAAACTGATGTTTTTAATTTTGCTTCACTAAATCTACATCAGAACTTTATACCAGATACTAATGGGCATTCGCGCGCGCGCACACACACACACACACACACACACACACACACACACAGTATAAGCTACAAGACAACGTTGGCCTCTACCACTCTTTATCTTTTGAGGTCAAGTCTTTCACTGAGCCTGTAGCACGTCAATTGCATAACCAGCTGGCAAGCAAAGCCAAGGGACCCAGCACCCCAGGGAGGCTCCAAGTCAAGGTCCTCGCTTGCACAGCTAGCACTTCACTGACTGAGCCCCCTTTCCACCCCTTCATAGCCACACAGTTTTAAAGAAGTAAATATTCCTAGAAAGGAATTTTCATTTTCTCATCTGTTGTCCTACTGTCTCCACAGAAGAACAGGACAACTACTTCTTGTTGTGTGATGTGTTACCAGAAGACAGGGTCCTCAGAGAGGAGCTTCAGAAGCAGAAACTGGTAAGAGCTCAAAAGTGTGACTGCTATGTTAGAAGTACAGACAAAACTCAGTCTCGTTCATCCCATTTTCTACCTTTACGTAAGGAGATTTGCAAGCATACACAAAATAAGAGACTCCACGTACGTGTCATGAAACAGAAAATTATATTCTTTTGACTGAAGGCTAAAGTATTCACTAGAAATGCAGAGAGAACCCTTGCCTCTGTTTCCCGAGTCATCCCCAACCTGAGAAGACGTCTACATACCTTCACGTAATTCTAGATGCTTAGCACACACTGAGGGAGAAACACACTCAGCTAATCCAAATTGAATTGGCTTACCTTTTTTCTTTGTCTTCTTTTCACTGGAATGTGCTATGTACTAGATTTCCTTCATTCTCTGTTATGAATTAAGTGCCTGGCTCAATCGCCATAGTAGCCTTTCTTATTTTGTTTTATCCACAAGCAAGCAAATCTGAAAACCTCGGCATCTTTATTCTTTAAAAAGTGATAACAGCATATAAAAAGCATAAAATTGTTGTCCTTGTAAGTTAGCTGTACATTTTAAATGTTAATTTTATTTTAAAACACTCCTATTTATGATTTGATCTTGACTATTATTTGCAATTGGCTAATTTTCCTTTAGCAGTTTCTTATAAGCTTACTTTTATCTTTAGATCTTATTAAATACATTATGAGGAGACTGTGAATTTTATTATCTGTGCTGCGTTCTCAAGAAACGCTTCAAAGGACAAAATACAAATGAAAGATAAACTACTGTCATGTATAGAATCCCCACTTTACACAGTAGTTAGGCAAAGAATCCAAGGTCTAGCTTATATCGTAAGAGTGCACAGCTAAGAATCCACATGTGTGTCTCAGTAATAGATGATGCAGAGCAGCTTACAGGATCTTGAGGATTGGGCGAAGCGATGCATGTAATACTTTTAGAATAATACTTGGCATGTGGAAGCCAGGAATAAAAATAACAATACAGTGTCTTAAGTGTTGGACCCGAAGATTCCAGATGTGTCTGAGAAAGCGGAAGACTGAATCATCTGAACTGGGGGAGCCGAGGCAGACTGATGCAGGGAGATGGTGCTGAACTGGCGCTGGCTGCATGATAATAGTGTGGACTCCTTACCTGTCAGTGTCGCAGGAAGAAGACAGTGAAGGTAGATAGTGCGCAAAAGGCATTTTAAGACTGTCAGATTCTAGGAAAGAGCAAACCTACTTGGAGATTCAGAAAGATGCTGACGATTCCTGAGTGCCAACCTTTTAGTAGGTCTGTCCGCACAGGGAGGTGATTCTGGCAGTGAGGAAAGATAAAGTTGCTCGGATTCCCAGGAGAGATGAAAAATGAAGTTGTTGCTTTCGTAGTCATTTGGTCAGCATCCCGAATGCCTTGTACTGTTATTCTGGGCTTTGGTGATCACTGTCTCGGATGTTCCCGCTTCGCTAGTACTGCATAAGGAGAAGATGCAGTCTTGAACTGAAGATTGGAAGTGCAGAGGTTTACAGCATCCATCAATACAACTTGAGAGAGACTGGCCAAGAAGCAGGAAGACAGGTCAAGTTTGCAATCTCCCCATTTCCTGCTCCATCGTGTGGAAGCTCCGAGTTAGTATGGCTGGTCCTTCTTAGAGAGCTGGCAATGATTACAAGACACCTCATGTGTATAAAAAGATATTTTAATCAATAGTACACATTTATGGGAGAAAAAAGTCTAAAGCAGTCAAATGAGACGGCATTCAGCAAAGTAACAATGCACTGTGTGATTCTGAAAAATCAATAGATTTTAAAATAACACTAAATAATTGCCCAAACACGAAAATAAAGGCATGCTTTCATCACACACTGGAACTCTCAATAGCATCATGCCCTTGGTCCATAAGAACATCCCAGGCCAGTGGTGGCCCACACCTTTAATCCCAGTGCTCGGGAGACAGAGGCAGGAGGATCTGTGAGTTCCAGGACAGCCAGGGCTGCACAGAGATACCCTGTCTTGGCAGGGAAAGGAGAAACCCCTGAGAGACTAATCCCCTCAGAGTCACTCCACTCTGCCTCAGCTTGCTTGATTTCCTCTTATATTGCTATTAGTTATATCTTATCAGGTGAGTCCCCTTTATTAATCAAAGTTTCAGTCCAGTTTCCAGAAAATGGACTATAAGCCAACCAATCTGCTTTGCTGTATGGGACACGGAGCCTGTCTGTGTGAGTGAACTCCGCTCCCGAGGAGAGCCCACAGAGTCGCCAGTGTGGAATCCCTGCTGCAGAACCACACCTCTGGCTTCTCGCGTGAACGGTTTCCTTACTGATTATTCTCTCCCCCAAAACTCCCAGGAAAATACTGAGTTCTCATGCCGCCTTGTGCTTTGCTCTTAGTTCACAGTGACTCTGCATGTTCATTTGTGTGTCTGTTTACCGTGTGTTTGAGTTTCTTAATTCGTTGTTTACTTTTGCTTTTAAGGCGGGGTCTTGCTATGCACTGCAGCCTGGTAACAAGCTTAAGCCCTCTTACATTAGCCACCTTCGTGGTAAACACCATTCAATGTCACCATCAGGTCTCTTTCAAGACAAGAAATAATCTTGCGTTTACTGTCCTTCTCTAGTCCTTGCTCTGCTGCTGAATTCGTGTTGGTGTCTTCCGTCTCAGCGTGGGAATATGAGTAGTTCCAGGTTTATAGGCTCTAAATGAGTTAGTTCAAACCACGGCAATAGATTTAAGGTTGGAACAATTTATCTTTTTATACTTCATCTGAAACCTCTCCCCACCCTGGTTCCTTGCCATTTGTGACATTTGCAAGCTCCCAGATGTCTGTATTCAGAGTTTGATTCCTATATGACACGTCTTTAAATTTGTTTTTTGCTGTATTCTGAAGGAACTACAGAGTTGGGGAAGGTTCTGGAAGATCTGAGTAGCCTACACCCCTCCCCTAGCTTCCAGTAAAAAAGCTTTTCCCTAGATCTTTGTTTGTTATTCTGCCTCTTTCCGGCTGGGCTGTCCCCAGTGTATGCGTCTCCCACACTGAAGGCCTGACTGTGGTGCTGAGGGAGAGCAGGAAGAGTGAGCAGCCATCGGTCCCTCGTCCCGCTCGCTTCTGAACCCAGCTCTAAATTTTCCTATATCTTGTGTTTCTATGATGATTTATCATCAGCATTTTAAGTTTAATATACCTAAAAACGGAGCTTCCTTTCCCTGAACCAGAGCTTACTGTGTACCTGCCCTCCTTCTACTTGTTTTTGGTTGGTTGGTTGGTTTTGGTTTTTTCAGACAGGGTTTCTCTGTGTATCTCTGGCTGTCCTGGAACTCAGGAGGAAGACATAGCTTCACTCAGCCGGGAGGAGGGGGTGCCTGTGAGTGTAGGAAGGACACTTCTTAGACCTTAAGTTGTACGCCTTGTCTTTAATGACTGAGCCATCTCTCCAGGCCAGAAAAGGGTTTTCTAATAACTATTATAAATGGCAGCTGTGACAATGTTCAAGACAACTCTAAATAATTTATGAAAAGTTTAGCCTGCATAGCAGTTTGGTCCTCTGGAGAGAAAGTGTGTCTTGTTTTTATATATCTCATATATCTCACCTCACTCCACAAGAAAGCAACAAAATGAAATTTCGTGTCTCCTACTGAGAAGAGTTTTCCTTCCAAGGCCACTTTCTTTATAGTTTTACAGATTTTTAGTAAAAGATAATATTACTGTCTATCAATCTCCCTAAATTAAAACATAAATACGCTTCTACAGCTTTCTCACCTGATGCCTGGCTTTGTAGAACATTGTAAGTTCTAGTACTGCATCTGGAATAAATGTTCCCATCAGCATAGGATGGCATTTTCTGGTAAGTAGAACTTGGTTAGTAACAGTCCAGCATAGACTGAGTTAACATGAATGGCCATTGGATGATTTTAGCCTTTGAATTAATTATGAGTTCAGAACCTGAAAAGTATTTATCTGCCTCCTAAGTTAACCATTTTGAACTTTTTCCTCTGATGCCTAGAATTTACAAGTCATTTTCATGCGTGCATTCACTGTATGGACTTGGGAAGGCTATATTATTGCTGCTATTCCAATGTACGGACAAGGTCAGAGGTGTTAGGGGATACAGGATGCGTGCAGTTGTGGCTTTTAGTGAACCAATAGGAAGGGGTGCAACTTGGAATGTTTTCTAACCCCAAGCATCCTCTACCAAGTTTGGCCTCTCTTCCTAAGCAAATGTCTTGTTTTTAAATTGACATTTGTTAGAAAAGAACATAAATACATATGTAAAGAAATAGAAATGGGCTTTCATTGGGAATTTTTAAAAGAAAGCCTGATTTATTATTATCTTAGATCAGCAGTAGATAGGAATTTTATTCCCTTGGACCTAAGCTGCTTCTATTTTCTTTTAAAATTTGAAGACTATGTATTTTCAGAATTTCTCTATCCACTAGAGAAATGTGGGGCTGGGGTTGACCCAGCCAATCCTATCTTGGATAGAGAGCACTATCCTGAGACACACCATGCTTATAACTCTCTTCTGAATGTGGTCAGACAGGTGGACGTTTTACAGTCACTCAACTCTACATAGTCAATTTTTAATTTCTTCTATTTTTACCTAAGCTAGATTTTTTTATATGTGTATTGAAGACAGGACACTGGCTTTTTAACTTTCTCATATCTTTAACTCTCCTATTTTCATATTATCCTACACATCTATCTACTTTTCTATGATGATAGTATGCTTCTTGTGAATGATTAATACATTTTTTATGTTTTAGTTCTTTCCTTGGCTGGCAGGGGTGAGAGGTCTTGCCATAGACTTTATTGAGCTCACGGCTCCCTTTGCTCACCTATCCCGTGTTGTTATGATAGACGTGCACCACCCCTGAATCTAGTCCATCTTTAAGATACTCTGTTGTCCCTTCCTCACTCTCCAAAAGCTGCCTGATGAGACTCACCATCCCTTGCAGCAAGCAGATGGTTATTGACACTCTCTGCAGCTTCAGAAAGGGTGGGAGATACTGATGTCTTTTATGAAGGTGAAATATTAGTCAGATTAAATCTCGTGGGTTTGGGGGAGTAAGACATCATCCAGTAAGTTTCCCTCCGAGGAGTGTGGGCACGTCTCAGTGTGGGCGCGTCTCGGGTGTGGGTGTGTCTCAGTGTGGGCGCATCTTGGGTGTGGGCGTGTCTCGGGTGTGGGCACATCTCGGGTCTTAGGTGTGGACACGTCTCGGCCTGGGCGCGTCTCAGTGGTACAGTATGCTTGCCAAGCATGTGTGAAACCTGGTCTTAATCCCCAGCCCTGCCAAATTTGACTTTCTCTGTGCTTTTTTTGTTTGTTTGTTTGCTTTACTGTTTTTGCTCACTGTCCCAGATGGTCTAGTTTGTCCGTTAAGATGCTTTGATTTTATAACAAAGATGACTTTCCACTTCTGACACAAAATGATGACCAAGTTTTATTATTTTTCTGAAAGCATGTGATGCCATTGATAATCTTTAATAGTCATCCCCATCTCTGCTGTGTTTTAGTATATTAAATGCCCTTTGTGAGAAATGTTCCTTGGTTCATCAAATTCTCACGGATCTTCCTTTCCTAGTGCCATTTAGCACCTTTGACACTTGAAAAGAATTCTTTTGTGGGAACAGATTGCAGCTTTCTGCCACGCCGGAAGACTCTAGAATGCCTAGATAAGCTATGAGAGCAGCTTTGTACTCACATCTCTCCACAGACTGATTCATGGTCCATCGACCTTTAAGCTTGAGTTAGTGAATTCCTGTGCTTTCCTGATTCCTGCATAGTGGGTGTTCACATGAGAATTGTGATTGGGAAAGCTGAGTTTTGGCTAATGAGATGCTCAACAGCCTAATGACCTGAGTTCAATCCCTAGAACCCATGGAAGGTAGAAGGAGAGAACCAACGCAGAGTTGATCTCTAACCTCTATATACCACCATGGAGTGTGTGTGTGTGTGTGTGTGTGTGTGCATGCACGCTCATTCACACACACACACACACTAACTTTCTAAGTAAAAGAAAAAGTGAGTTTATTACACTACTGTGTGTGGTTAAAATGAAAACACCATCTTCCTGCCAGAAGAAATAAGAAATGACAGAGAACAGAGGGAGCTGGTGTCATTAGCCTACCTGTTTGAGCCAATTGGAAATCAGTTTCAATGGCCTATATAGTGTTCACTTATTCATATCCTAAAACCCTACCAGTTAAAATTCTCCAGTATTTTCACATTTGTTTAGAATAAAATGCAGACTCCTGGGGAACCTCAGAGGCTCTGGTCCTGCTTCTCATCCTCTCTCACCATGTCTTACCCAGTCCACTGCAGCCATCCTCCGTGGGTCTCTGCTACCCACACACTCTTTCTGATGCCAGGGTCTTTGCACTTGGTGTTTGCTCCACTTGCTGTATTGCTGTTCAGAATCAGGTGGCTTTTCTGGTATGGAAGGGAGGGTCTTTGGAAAAGAGATAGTAGCCAAGGCAAGTATCTAGAATAGCATTGCAGGCCGACATGCATTGGAAGGGCTGAAAGAAGACTAAGATATAGAATGGTTCAAATCGTTCACTGGAATGATTTAGAAACAGAGGCCTTCAGCCAAGAATTAACTTTCACTCTCAACTGTAATTTTGTGCAAAGTAGACACGTGATTATATTGATTGATCAATTTTACTAGAAGTTATTGCTGGGTAAGGAATCTTACTGTGAAGTCAACATCATGACCCTACACTGAATGATTTTTTTTATTTGTAAAATTTTTACCCTAATTCACATTTTCCTTTGCTGTCTCTGTGTCAGTCCTCTGTGACTCTGCACCTGCAGCTTTGTTAAGGTTCCCTGTGCTTCCAGCTTATGAATAAAGGTGAGAGACTCTGCACTGACCCCTTTGCTTCTCCACATCTATAAGACAAATGTCCAGCTTGTTATTATGATTCATTGCCTAATGCATAAGCTGATCTTGTATTCTTACCACTGTGGTTCTTATACAAGCCAATTCTATAATGAAAATTTCATCTCATTATACCAACTGCTTTGAGAAACTCAAACTTACAACATCTGTGACATTTACTTCATCTCTCCAGTCTGCAAACCCATAAATAAAGCCTAATATGTAGCCTGGCATAAAATTTCTTAGAAAAGTAAAACCGTGAAGCTAATGAGCTTTGATTGGCACATCTTTTTGCTACTTGCTGTGGATTGACTCCTAATGTTATCTTTTTGTTCATAAATGACTCTAAACATATGCTATAACTAATTATATCAGCTGCTGAGATGTACAAAGAGAAATACGAAGAATGCAAAGAGATATACGGGGGAAAGAAAGTATAGATTCTTGATAGCCCAAGTAGTTCATGCTGTTTCTGGCTGGTTTCTGGGCAGTACAGGGTGACCAACGTGCCAGGTCAGCACCAGGCAGCACATGTGTTATGAAAGAAGAAGCACAAAAGTTAAGGCTTAGTTTGGGTTTTGGTTGTTTGGTTTCAGTTCTTGTGGGGCTTAGGGTGGGATTGGTTTGATATGTTGCTGATGATGATGTTGTTGTTGATGATGGTGTTGATGACATTGATGATGTTGATGATGTTGTTGATGATGTTGTCGTTGTTGATGATAGTGTTGATGATGTTGATGTTGTTGATGATGGTGTTGTTGTTGATGATGGTGTTGATGATGTTGGTGATGTTGGTGATGTTGATGATGGTGTTGATGACGTTGATGATGATGTTGTTGATGATGTTGATGATGTTGATTATGGTGTTGATGATGATGTTGATGATGGTGTTGATGACGTTGATGATGATGATGTTGTTGATGATGTTGTCGTTGTTGATGATGGTGTTGATGTTGTTGATGATGTTGTTGATGACGTTGATGATGTTGTTGATTATGGTGTTGATGACGTTGATGATGTTGATGGTGTTGATGATGTTGATGATGATATTGATGACATTGATCATGTTGATGATGTTGTTGATGATGATGATGGTGTTGATGATGCTGTTGATGACTTTGATGATGTTGATGATGTTGTTGATGCTGTTGATGATGATGTTGATGATGTTGACGATGATGTTATTGATGATGATGTTGTTGTTGATGATGATGATGATGTTATTGTTGATGTTTTGCATTCAAAGTAAACAGCAGTAAGAGTGAAAGTGTTAGGGTATAGAGATCATGGGGCTCTCTTCTACCTTGACTCTTCCTTACTAGAGCATCTGAGCAAGCTGAAGCCAACTGCACTCAACACATTCCATACTCTATGTAGCTGCACACTGGGTGTCAGGGACTAGTCTCAACAAAAATACCTCTTGCTAGGGTAGGGGCGTTGGAATTTAGAAATATAGTAAAGAATACAAAAATGCATTTAAAAATAATGAAACAGAAACATATAGAATAGTACCGGGAGGGAGTTTCAGTGAATACTGAAATTGCCCATGTTTAATTTCCAATTGCTTAAAATAACCCTGACCCCAAAAGGTAGGAGTAAGACAAAAAAAAACTTCGTTAACATTATACAAGGAAATGAACAGACCAGTTGAAGATTGTGGGATACATCCATAGTTAAACATTCTGTTGCTAGAACCAAACGAGTCATGCTCACACCCCAGACTAAAACATTCTATAAGCAAACCACTCCCTGGGTGGAATCCAATATTATCTCCATAAAGGAACTGGACACCTCCCCCCCCCCCGACCATAGTCAGAGCCTTAGACTTTTGTTTGAGGTAGAAACATATCTACTTCTCTATTCCTGAAATACAAGGTCTGGCTATTAGCCACACCTGTTGACAGTAACCTTAAGAGAGCAGAACTCTCTGATGTAAATCTAGGTGACATCTTTGTTTGAAGTAGAAACACAATAACCTTGAAGGAATAGAGTTAAGTTCCAACTCTCTAACCTTTGGTCAACATAGAAATAGACTCACATTTTTGGGCTTCCACCACTGGGTCTGCATAGATGAATGAAAACAGCTGAGACCTCCATGAGTTTGTCTAGTCAAAAGCATTTTGAAATAGTTACACTATTGAGGCTTTCCTGGTTGTCATCCATTTACTTGAATGTTCTTGACCTCAAAAATTTTCCCTTTTCCACATAACAGAACCAAGATGCTGTTGAATTACTTTGTGGTTTCAGATTTCCAGGCAGGGTATCTACAACCAAATGAAATAACTGGACCTAGGGTAGCCTAGATTTAGTGAGGAATATTCAAATAAATTATTGGACCAATTGGAGAAGTCTACCTATTATTCTTAAGAGTAATAATTATAGTTTTATGGTTGGGTTTAGGAAAATGTCCTTACTTTAAACAGAGAGCACTTTAAATCATAGACAAGGTAAGTGCCATGATGTCTGCAAGTTATTTTTAAATAATTCCACCAGAAAATAAGCAATGCATAAGGATGTAAGTTGTGTGTAGAGTTGGGGGAGGGCAGATGGTAAATGTCCATAGCTGACAGACATTAAGTATAGGAATTTCATTATACTACTCTTTTAACTTCTCTGTTGAAAAGAGTAATTTTATAATAAAAAAAATTTGAGATGAGATAAAGTAGTAATGAACCTAAGGGAAAGCTGCTTGTATTAAATAAATTCCTACCTACTAACTCATGCAGCATGACATAGCCGTATCTTATTGTTATACTGAATTGATGGCAGGAGAGAATCAAAAGTGTTACAGACAAAATAGCATTGGGATTTAAATACTCATATGTTTTATTTTACATACAGCTACTATTTGACCAAAAGAATTTATCTCATTTAGTGTTTCTATCTTAAGAAATGTGGAAAATTTCCTTTCAGTTTAGCACTCCCAAGAGTCTAGCCTTATACAGTAGAAGCAGACAAACCTTGATACGATTGTTCAGGGCTTTCTTCCAGTGCTGGGATTGAATCCAGGGCCTTATAGATACTAGGAAATCACTCTACCACTAAGCTATAGTCCCAACTCACTTTAATAATTTTAAAAAGGTAAAACAAATTTAATTAATAAAAGTGATAATTCTTCTGTAAGGGTAAGTTTAGCCTCCCGAGTGATTAGAACTGACAGTCGCCACTGCCCTCCATTTCCTTATCTAGCCTGGTACCTCCTGCTTTGCTCAAAAAGCCATCTTAGTAGTGTATCTTTATGCATTTAAGATTCATACTTATTAAAATTATGTATGCTGTAGTTAAAATAAAACTAATAATTTTAAGTACATACCTATTCCTGAAGCAATGTAAAATGTTCTATATAGCTCTTAGACTTTATAAATTATCTATTATGACATGTTTGAAGGGAACAAAAAGAAACTTTAGGACTTTAAAAGTCATAAACAACACCCATTCCTTTTCTTAGAATCGTTTCTTATACAGTAGGTTCTTCTCTTGAGACAATTACCAATCTGCTATGAGCAATCCAAACCAAACATCAACTTCTCTGCACCAAACACAGCTCTCCCCTCAAAGGGAACAAAAATAGATTATTCAAGTGTCTGATCTGAGCGACTGTGGCCTAGGACCACAGACATTCCATGCGCAGATATGCTCATGAGCGTTTTATAGTTATGGAACAAAACAAAGTCATAAATCAAGGCAGTTCTCAAATACAGTAGTGGAAACTAGTAGGTGGGCTACAGCAAAGCCAGGGAAGCGCTGTCATAGGTATCAGGTGCTGTCTGACGGCATTCTTGGCTTTTGGGTTGGTGGGAGCTAGGAGTCTGTTAATATATCCCAAAAGGTCTTATCTGGTAATCAGGGTGGTGTTAGAGCAGACACAGAAGTAAGCAATAAATGGCTCTTGAGGGGCCTAAACATAGCACAAGACCATTTGACTCATGGCCTGCAATGTTCCAGCCTGCTACAACAGTTCAGTCAATCAGCCTTGTGGACTCTTTAAACACAGGTGCTGGGTTTTCCTGGTGCTAGAACTGGAACCCAAGACCTTGTGTGCATTAGACAAGTGCATTACCACCAAAGCATTCTATCTCGCCGCAATCACACAGATGTGGGGTTCTCCTGAGAACAGCACATTACACACAGACTATACACCATATGTATGCGCCCTATTTCAGTAAGGGATACTTAGGGTCATTAATCCTTTGAGAAGCCCCTTTTAATCTTCAAGAGAGCATGCAAATTTGTAGTGTGTATATAGTTGCAACAGGGGAACAAATTGTATTAGCATTTATTTTTTGAAAATGTACTCTGAGGAAGTATGTGCAGGGTATAAAAGTTCCTTCTCCATTGTTGGCTGCTAGTCCAGCTCCTGAAGAGCAGTGTGGATGCCTGGCCAATTTAGCTGGCAAAGGGAGGTACCACACAATGGTCTCGGATGGCGGCTTTAATTATTGGCAGATTGTTTGCATGGGAAGTTAGAGATCATCAGAAACTGCATCTTAGGAAAGAGTTATGTCCGAGGTAGCACTGTGCACTAGTTAGTCAGAGAATGGAAGGAAAGCAGAACTCCTAAGTCACCATTGGCTTTCCATTCCACTCACCGCAGAGAGGTAGCATTTGGACTAAGTTTCAAGGAATTGAGGCAGAGGGCAGAGAACTCCCATGGAGGAGAAGATGAAGCTGTTTCCCAGGCCCTTGGCTGGCTAAAGAAATCAAAATGAGTTGTTGAGACCTGCTAGTTACAATGCTATACAAATTGTATGTTTTCTTGCTTTACCTGTAACAGTTACATGAAGAAACAATGTAATAGAAAGCTTTGAAGATCTTAAATTAGAATCAAGTGTTATGGAGCAGTAGTAAAAATTGTGCATTTTATTTAGTGGAAAACTGGGAGCCAGCCCGACAATGGTGGCGCACGCCTTTAATCCCAGCACTCAGGAGGCAGAGGCAGGCAGATCTCTGTGAGTTCAAGGCCAGCCTGCTCTAAAGAGTGAGTTCTGGGACAACCAGGGCTACACAGATGATAGCCCTGTCTCAAACCCACCCACCCAAAAAAGAAAGAAAGAAAGAAAGAAAGAAAGAAAGAAAGAAAGAAAGAAAGAAAGAAAGAAAGAAAGAAAGAAAGAGGAAACTGGACGCCAATCATATGCTCCTTAGAGTTTATTACATACAAGTTCTCATGGTTTCACTTCTGCTGTGGCACACGCCTTAGGGTTTACAGCCTATCTTTAAATACCTATTTCCAGTAAAATTTGAGCTTACCCCTCTCTTCCTCCCTCCTTCCATTCCTCTGTCTCCCTCCCTCCCAATCTTCCTGCATCAGATAATCATATTTTAAATAAACATACAGAGAAAGTCTATAAATCACCTCTCTGGCACCTGATAATTGGCGTGGATGGAAATCTCGGAGAACCCGCCTCACCAGGCAGCCATAACTATCATACCTCAGCAGATGCTGCCCAATCCTGGATGCCAACATACTTGACTTAGTTTTGTTCTTAGTACTTGATGGCCTCTGTTTCTTCAGCTCATCTTGGAAAATCCAGGAGTTTAGCTCCAGGCTCAGAGGACAAGCCAAGTGACTAACAGACTAGAGTAAGTGGGGATCAGGTGTAGCTGAATGTTGCAAAACCCACTAACAGCGAAAGAAGCTCTGTGGCTAGGAGCTGAGCTGATGACTGTGAAGAGAGTAAGTGCAAAGAAAGAGAGCCCGACAGCTTTGTCATTGGTAGAGGCAGGAAGATCCTGAAAGTTCAGTAAATCGGTGTAACAATACAGTACAATAGTAGTTGTTTCTAGCCAGGACTCTGCATTGTAAGCAAATCAAATTGCACCTTGTATTTGGAACATAGAGAAAAGCATGGAAGGCCATCTCCAAAATCATCCTGTGCCCAGTTAAGCCTTTGCACACCAGACTTCGATTGCAGTGATCTGGAAAATGAACTTGTGCGGAATACTTCCTCTTTTCTAATCCTTACATCAAGAGTAAGGCATGATTGTTTGTGTCTTTTGTTATTTCTATTGTATTAGTTTGCTCTAAACCTCCAACTCTTGAGAAATCCTACCCGCTGATTCACTTCACTTGTATGGGTGCTCTGTAGGAAAATATTAGCGCTTCTCTCCCTCTCTAGATCTCTATGTGAGCGTCACTGAAACGGAAAGGTCATCGCTATGAGATGTGTTTCCACATATGCTACACTGGGTGCACTCCAGGGACAAGAGAGAAAAGGCCATGTGTCACACATACTACAATGGGTGCACTCTGGGGACAAGAGAGAAAAAGCTATGTGTGGCCACATCAGCTCTAGTACCAGAGCGTTAAACAACCAGTTAATGTTACAGGGATAGGGCCTGCTGTTTGTCCCGGCTGCCCAGCTAGCTTACACCTGAAATAACCACACAGAAACTGTATTAATTAAATTACTGCTTGACCCATTATCTCTAGCCTCTTATTGGCTAACTCTCACATCTTGATTTAACCCATTTCTAATAATCTGTATGTCACCACAAGGTCATGGCTTACCAGGAAAGATTCAGCATGTGATCTGGCGTCTCCATGGCAGCTCTCTCTCTCTGCCCTTCAACAAGTTAACCCAAGTATCTCTTTATATAGAGTTAGTTTCTGAAGGTCCTTTGAGCACACATAGTCTGATAAGCCAGCATTGAGCAATATTAGTCAAAAAGATAATCTTAGTAGAGTAGAGTGGTTGGGTGTACTTAGAAGATAGGGTGTTCTATATATGAAGCCTTGCTTTGGCTGTTTAGAGTCATATGTCCACCTGGGAGTCTTTGTAGAAGCCAGGAATCTAAATGGGACCATTGGGTGGGCGATACCTTGAGAGAATGGGTTTAGTAGAACACAGGTGATATAAAAGTGGAATGGAGGGGCTGGAGAGGGGGCTCGGAGGTTAAGAGAACTGACTGCTGTTCTGGAAGTCATGAGTTCAGTTCCCAGCAACCACGTGATGGCTCACACCCATTATAATGAGATCTGATGCCCAGAACACTATATACACAATAAATAATTTTTTAAAAAAAAAGTGGTATGGAGACCACTGGGGGTGTAAAGGTTTAGTCAGACATGGGGATAGATCACTAGCAGATGGGGAAAGGCAGATGGGGGTGTCGTGCGGTACTTAGAGTGGGCTAACTAGAGCAAGGGAGCTATGAAAAACACATTTTTAACAAAGCATAATTTGTAAACCAGTTTAAAAATGTTTAAAAATAATAGAGAAGTCTAGGAGTTATCCTATGTAGCTGAATAATGCTGCTCATCGTTGACAAAAACTCCAGCGCCAAATGTGAGACGCACACTTTGAGTTGTTGGTTAGGAAGGCCACAGAGACCTGAAAAACGATGAAGGCTTTCTTGATTCTTCTTGGTTGCCTATCATGAGGAACTAGATAAGAGAACTCTTGCTGAAGAGCCAACACACCTTCGTTGTAAGATATATTAAAATTGAGTTAGAACTGAACTGTAAGTTTCCTCCCTGCTGACAACTTTCAGGCAGCCAGAAGGTGCTGGGCAGGCTGCTGAGAAGAAAATACATCAGCTATCGTACCCAATTCTGAACCCTACAGTGAAAACCTGCCAAGTAAAGTCTACCTACTAGGGCAATAACCAGCATCTCCCAGACTGGAGTTGAGGCCCACTCCACAAGAGGGAACACATACCTGCCTGGAGAAGCCTTAGGCCCTAAGGGGGCAATCACACTGTTGTTTAGCAACAAAAGCAGTAGATAAGTGCTGCTCTCTCATCCTTAATCAGAGAAACTTCTCCCAGTAATGAAGGGTGGTGAATGCAGAATTCTGCTGAAAGTGCATAAAATAAGTAACAGTTGAGTGGTCAGTCCTAATTAGGTCAGTTATACGACCCTCTCTAAGGCTCAGGGGAAAATCACAGAAGAAGGAACAGAAAATATGTAAGAGCTAGAAAAATAGAGAGAAGGACCATGAAATGCTATCTTCAAGGTATAATAAAGCTTTTGAGAAAAGAAAAAAAGTCCTGGTTGCTTAACACTGGGCTACAAAAGAGTGAGCCTGACAGCAGCCAATCCTGGCTCATGGGACCCTGCCCTACCTTCTGAATTATTGGCTATGATGAGTTCTGGGGGGAGGGGCGATCGTTGTTGGCTGTTGGATATCCAACAGTGTGAGCCCCAGGCACCAATGAATAGTTCCAAACCTGTAATAACACAGATCATCCCGATTAAAATCAGTGGATCACAAAAGAAAACAAAGAAATTGTTTAAAAAATTAATAAAACCTGTACTTGGGATACTGGTATTGGAGATAGTGGGGAACTTATCAGAATTTGGTTATAAACAGATTCTAGTCTGATGAGAGAGAGTGAAGATAGGAAGAGACTGACACAGACCAAAGGAAGGTTCGGGAAGGATGATAAGACCTTCTTGCTGACTCTTGAGTCCATCCATTGCTGTCTGACTGGCATGGTCTACTACAATCCATATACTTTTTTTTTATTGAAAAGAGATTCTTTTTCATACACTGTATTCTGATTACAGTTTCTCTCCCCCAGTCCTCCCAAATCCTCCCCACTTCCCCACTCACCCAAATCTACAAACTCTCTCTCTCAGAATACAAACAAGCATCTAAAAAACTAATAATAAAATAAAAACAAACCTAAACTGGACAAAATAAACATGGGGGGTCAAAGAAAAAGCACATGAAACGCATACAACTGCTGAGATACACACATTCACGAACAACAGAAAACCCATAAAAACAAAATCATGAACCATAACGTGTAAGCAAAAGATCTTTGAGGTTTAAGAAAATGTCCATAAAGCACTGTGAGACAAAAACTTTCAAAATCCCCCGAGTTCATGTTGCGTTGTCCACCTACTGCTGGTTCGAATTCCCAGTGAGACTCCCTTGGAGAGAACTGATTTAGACTTCGAGTTTCGATGTCGAGACAAGGACAGAAGTTTGAAGCATGAGCTTTGCCTGCTTACACTCTCATTTCTCAGTGACTAACTGCAAATATTAAAGATCATAAATCTTTTTATAATTTGCAGAAAGAAATTCTGGACCAGCAACAGCGTGAGCGGAATGATACGAGCTTTCGTGGCGTGTGCATGTTTTGCACTGAGGAATTCCATGGAAACAGGTTCGCTATTTTGCAACATTCAGAAATGCTTTGGGCCAATCTATCATCTCTGCCCTTTATTAAAGGATTTTTTTTAACTTGGATTAGAGCAAACCTCAACCCTGCATCAAATCATAACTCGTCTTAGCCTTTGTTCTGTGGTCTGCTTGGGTCTTTCCTGGATATTCACACAGCCTTACGTTTGTGTGCGGTCTTCAAAACCCCAGGTCTATCCTAACTTCTCCAAGACTTCCCCAAATTGTCTGAGGTGTTTTATCTCATATAGTATTTGCCACAAACTGATACTTTCTTCAAGTGGCTGCAGGATTTAAAAGAAAAACAAGCCGATGATGATTTGGGACAGATGCTCAGATGGTGCGATTTTGTTCTCTACATCAGCGGAGAGCTTTGTGAGGGGAGCTTGGGCAGCTGCCAGGCAGGGTTGGTGGTGACCCTCCTGAGGGATGTCCCCTCCCATGCGCTCCTCTGGCAGTGGTGAGGCTGCAGAGGGAAACGGAGGAGGTTAGTAAAAACACCTCTAAGTTCACAGTTCTGCCATAGTCGGCTCATCTTTCGTAAATAAGTACACTCTGGATTATTATGAATTTCTAGTTGAATAGAACTAAGTTGTTTGGTCCTTAGTGCTGTCAGGGAGGGGCAGCTCTGCAGAACTCATGCCGTCTTTCCCAGGGGGCCTTTCTTAATTCATTCGCCCAAACCTCAGAACTGGGGGGGGAGGGGGGAGAAAGACCTGACAGCATATGAGGTGAAACTAGGAAGGAGGCAGAGACCTTCATTTCTACAGTGGACTGCGGAGACATGGAGAATGAAAGTGTTTAAAATAACGTTTTAAGTAAAACTTCAATTCTATCTAAAATGTTTTAATTATATAGTCATAATTATTACATTCCTTTAAGTACCACTGTGAATATGGGAAAATATAATAACTGTGAAAGCCAGAAGTTTCTCCATAGCTTCTTGAAGTAAAGCTGTGTGATCAATGATAAAATTAACATTATAAAGAAGGTAAGAAGTTGAACTGCTAAAGTTGTTGTGCATTTAATTTCCTGGAAATTAAAGTTAATTGATGAAAAGCTAATTTAAAGTAGTGATTTTGGTGAATCATCTTGGCTGGTCTTAAAGAACCTCAGAATCTGGGAGCTAAAGCAGACGGTGCCTTCTTCAGCCAGACGGCAGAGACTCCCTGCCCTTGCCAGCCTGCTGCCGTGTCCAGAGAAATGAATTCAGTGCATCCTGGCCTTCCTGTCTCGGGCTCATAGGACGAATCACCCGATTTGGAATTAGCTAGTAAACCACTTAGGTATCAATAGGATATCTAAAAGAATATGACTATAGGCCTTGGTTCATACAATTAGGAGGAGGTCGAAAGCTCCACAAATATACTTTCTGCAATATGGGGATCCCAGAAAACTAGTGGTGAACTTAGTCCCAATCTGAAGGACTGGGAACCCCAAGTACCAGTGATAGTGATATCTCAGAGTGTTAAGGACAGAAGATATAGGTCCATCTCCCTCTCCAAGCCCTTAATGGGCTGTCCTGCTTGCTCTGGTGGGAGGACTTGTCTTTATTCACTGTTCTTATGTATTGACAGTCTCCTCTAGAAACATCCTCACAAATACATCTACAAACAATGCCCTGCTAGATGCAAGGCCGTTCCTTAAGTAGACAAGTTGACACTTAAGTTGGCCATCACGGTAATGGAGAGCCAAGCCTCTACCTATACCTAGTGTCCTTTCAATGCCTGAATGTCGAGTCCCCAGGAAGTCCTGGTCAAGTTGGGCTACTTCTAGGTAACCCACTAAAAACCAGAAGGACATCAGTCTGATCCCCAGCCCAGAGACTGGAGCCAAGTGAAAACCCTTAGCTCCATAATAACCTCTCTTCATAACATCTGTAGCTACTCCTCCTCCCAAGTCTTAAGTGGGCATGGAAACCTTCAGAAGATAGCAGGGAGGCGAGGCAGGAAACTTTTTGGACTTTCTGAGCTTTCATAGTAGAGCTCACACTGTGTGATAAACCTTCATGGCCTCGCTCTCAATGTCTAGATGCCTGTGTGGCAGGCCCCAGAGAGTCAGAATAGGACTAAGCCTCAATCACACATTCAGAGCAAACTGCAAAGGCTAGAACCAGGGGGAAGCATCCCGGTACATTTACGGCTCATCAGCCATCTGCTGGATCTGTGTCATTTCCAAGCTTGTATGTTAGGCTAAACGCCCTGCTCAGGCCTGCCACTCTGAGAAAAGACCTTGCAGTCAGAATGGCATGGGGCTTGCTGCAGCAGAACCTATAAACTGGTCCTGAGGACGGTGCTACCCCAGCTTCCCTGAGCCAACTCTCTTGGACTCCAGAAGCCGCTGCTTACAGGGACTGGGATGCCTCTAATTTCACACACTCCTTCAACCGGCTTTGGTGTTGGTCCCATCTACTAGACCTTAGAATCCAGGCCTTTAATCTGCAGAGGTTGAGGGAGGACTGGGCTCCCAGGAGTACACTCAGTACAACTCATATCAACCAGAGACCTTGGATCCCTAACTTGGAGGAGTGGAAAAGCTGCCAACTCATCTACCTTGAAGCAGCTGCTGCGAACGGTGGCAGGAAAGGGAAAGTTGAGCAGTATGTCTACATCATATTTAAATGGCAGTAATAGATCTGGTGTGCAGCGGTTGTGCAATAGGGTGACTATACTTAGTGCTAATATACTGTATATCACAAAAAGCTAAAGAACAGCATTTGAATGATCCACGTTAGAGCAAATTAACTTAAGCACTATACAATATCTATGTATCAAAATGCTATATCGTAATCAATAAACATGTACATCATTACATTTTTGCACATAAGTTAAAATAAATTTGAGTTTAGAAATCAAGTTTCTCTTAGTGTAGAAGCTATCTGGAGGCTGATAATTGTGCTTCCAGGTTATCATGGCCCTTGCAGGTAACATCTATTACCAGTGGATTCATAATCTGTCTGATGCTGTACTGGGTAAATGTCCAAGATCACATATCACAGACAAGGCCATCTTGCTGTTAGCCAGTTGCCTCTTTTCTTCTCCATTGTATTAGTCAAGATTTTCCAGAGGAACGGAACCAACATGTGTAATAAGGGAATGCGTGAGAAGATTTTTTAGTGGAATTGCCTCATGCGTTTACAGAAGCTGAGCAGTCCCACGGTTGTAGCAAGCTTTCTTGTTGGACTGTCTTTGGATTGCCACCCCCTAAATATCAACACGGAAACTTTTTATTAATTATGAAAGCTTGGCCATTAGCTTAGGCATACCCTACTAGCTCTTAAAACGTAAACTAACCTGTTTTTATTAATGTGCATTCTGCCAAATGGCTCCATTACCTCTACTCTGTGCCATGTGTCCAACCTCTTCAGTGTCTCCCTGGTGTCTGAATGGCATGATCCCTTCTCTTCTTCCCAGAGTTCTCTCTCTCCCCGGAAAAATCCCGCCTATTCTCTCCTGCCTAGCTATTGGCCATTCAGCTCATTATTAAGCCAATCACAATGACTTATCTTCACCCCATGCAAACAAATATTCCACAGTACACGGTAGACCATGTAAAAGTCAGAGACAGAAGTGCTTCATGCAGATCCACAGGGCTCAGATCAGAAGAGTTCAGAGTATAATGCATTTCAAGGCCTAAGGCCTGAGAGTTCTGGGACCACTGATGTAAGTGGGAGTCTCAAGGCCAGGGAGCCTGGAATTACAGTATCTGAGAGATAGACATTAATAGTATTTTAACCCCAGGAGACAGAGACCACTGAGGGCAGGCTTCCTGCTTCTACACTCACATGCATACCCGTCTTCCGGGAAAGCACCCTCACCACACACCAATGCTTTCCTAGTTCTCTAGTGTTCCTTATACATTAAGTTCATGTCTAAAATTACCATCATTCTCATAGTGAGTTGGGAAAGCAGAGGCAGCATCATTTATTTACTAGATTAAAGAACAGGACATGAGCTCCTACCAGGTCTAATCCTGGCAGTGTCAGAAAATGGACTTGTGTTCGCACATCGTTTAGCATTTCCATCTTAAGAAGGCTCAGTGTTTACGTTGTTGCTCAGTACTTGCTTATCCTCTGATTAGTTGTTGTTATATAAATGCTATTTCTAGCCTGATTTGCTCTTACCTTGTAAATTATAGAGATTGTTCATATTCCTTCATAGATCTGTTCTGTTGAACCATATGGCCAGAGAGCACGCTTTCAATATTGGCTTGCCAGACAACATTGTAAACTGCGCTGAATTCCTCCGCACATTACAAAAGAAACTGGACAAGTAGGTGCTCTTCCATGAAACACAGACCAAACCTAATTTAATCTTAGAAACTTCTGAATTTTTACAATTTATTTTAATAAAATTAATTTAATTTAGATTTAAAGAAGTAAAAGTTAATCATTTATTGCATTGTGGGAATCTGTATCTTTTTGGTACTGTGTGTTTTTTGTCTTGATTATATTGCCTTCTAGTGAATTTTTAACTTTTTGCATTAAAATAGATGATTTATGCCAAATACCACGTAAGTTACATCATGAAAAATATCCTCACTGTGATCTATATTAGTTACTTTTCTCATTGCTGTGACCAAAATACCTGGCAAGTCACAACCCATGGAATGGAGGAGGGGTTTATTTTGGCATATAGTTCCCAGGGATGACAGCCATCGTGGCAGGGAAGGTATGGCTACAGGGACAGGAGCCGTCTGGTCACAGTGTTTGCATTAGTCACAGTCTGGATACAGAACAATCCTTGCCACAGTTTCAACTGAACAGCCATATTTAGACAACTACAAAGGAAACCATACCATGTTTTCTACAAAGCCAAGTGAATAAAGGGAGGGAGAGATTCATGGAAGGACCATACTACCCTTATTTGTTTTGTGTAACCCAAACAAATAAATGTTAAATTAAAAATAGGGTTCTTGTAGCAACTGTTCAAGATGTGTTTAACAATGTCTGTGTGTTTTAGTTTACAGTGTTTGTACTGTGAGAAGACCTTCAGAGACAAAAACACACTTAAAGATCACATGAGAAAAAAGCAGCATCGTAGGATCAACCCAAAGAACAGAGACTATGACCAATTTTATGTCATCAATTACTTGGTAAGTCATGCTTTTCATAGTTTAAAATTTGATTACAATACTGAAAACAAAATCTACCTACAGGCCAACTAGTGTCTGAATAATGAATGAATCAGTACAAAGGTTAAAAGGTAACAGGAGGTATTATCAGGAATTAGCAGTGGCTTCCAAAGCAACTGTAATGGTTACCTTTTGGTTTGGCAGATGTGTCTACAATAAAGATGCTTTGTCTCTCGAATGCATTGTGATGGCAGCTAGAACCATTTCCCATCCATAGTCTGGCAGCTCGAGGCCAGAGATTTGTGTGTTCTGTTTATAAAAGCATTTCTTGAGCATTGGATGTGCTAGGTGCCACACAAGGTAACTCTTTACTCTTCTCCCATCCCTCCGCTAGATGATCCGCCGTTGTCCTCAAAGTAAAATGTACATCTGTGTCATTGTCTGTGTCAGCTTCATTTCAGGGGAAGTTTCAAAGAAACAGTTCCATTTTAACTGGGCAAGAATTTTTCTTTGTCTGGTGACCCATGTCAACGACGTTAAATGCCTTAAAGTGCAAAGTCTCTAGCCTGATTGCTACCTGCTATTGATGAGTTCTTTGAGGACAAAAAGAGGTCTTCAGTTAGAGACAAAGTCACTAGGGTTGTTTAAAATTCTGGGAGGGGATTTTGAACTGGCATGAGGACTGGAGAATGCTACCAGGCTTGCCCTTAATATTTTTAATTGTATATAATGAAGTATACTGCCCATACATAGAAGAAGATTAAGTAATTCTACAGAAAGATGAGAGTTTTGATTCTGATATTTTCTAAAGCAAGGGTTTTTTTGTTTGTTTTTTTGTTTTTCCCCTTTCAGTATAAGTAACATTAAAATCCAAACCTGTTGCTTTGCGAGGACTAATTGACTGTTATCCACCACTTCGTGTGTTGGATAGGAAGCAATGTTCATGATTTGTGTTGGAAATCTCTGCACTAATGTGCACCTTTTATGTGCCTTAACTTAGTCATATAGTGTTAAACTGAAATTCTCCTCAAGAAGTGAGCTTAGCATGCATTTAAAGATTGACTCTGGGACCTTGCCAAGCTTTACTACAAATGTTTTACAGCCAGCCCAAGGCAAAGGCAAAGGCACCCTCTTCAAACCGTTCAGTCATGACTTCCTAGAGCGAAGCTGCTTCAGGGCCCAGCCTGCTCCTACAGGAAGGGCACTCCAGCACTAGTTGGAGCATGCAGCTGCTCCAGCAAGCTAGGAAAGCAATTTAATAGTTCTTCCTTCCGGGGCCCTTTTGAACTAATATACAAGAGCTGTAAATTAGCAGGACGCTGGATAGCTGGAGTCTTTACCTTGCAGGGAGACTTCAAAGAGTCCGCACACTCGTATTCTATTGGCATTTTAGAAAAGTGTGATACTTCAATTCCTGAGCATCAAACAGTGTGACTGGCTGTCAAGCTGAAATTGTTTATGAGTACCAGCTGTACCTAGGGGGGACATTATATATTGCACTAACCACAGATTTGCTGTAGCAACCCATGACTCAAGAGAATACAATGGTCTTAGTAAAGATGAAATGCGAGTGAAATCACAACTTGGAGGGTAATATCGACTTAAGTCCCATTTTTAAAATAAGAACTACGGACAGATCTTTCTGTGGGCCAGGCACTATCATGGGTATTTATATACTAGATCATTTAACCCCATTCCCAGGACACAGGTATTAGCATGAAGCCTACTCTATAGACAGTGAGACCGGGGCTTAGTGAGGTTAAGTCATTCGCACAGGTTCACATCACCGGGGTAGATCAGTTATCCACCACGTCCATCCTCTTTCTTCACATGGTGAGATGATGCTGGTGCCTTCATTGTACTCAGCAGAAGCGTTGTACAATGTGATGACCTGTTCACTCTTGCCTTTTTTCTTGAAATAAACTCAAAAGTAAAGCTGGCTTTAATCTTTGCTTTATCATTCTCACCTACAACCATAGCATTTTTAGCCCAAGTATTGGAGTAGATGGTTAATAAGTATGGAAATGATTAGGAAAAAGTAAAGTGTATTCTGGTGCATTAGAATTTTTAAAAAGTACAGAAATCCCCTTGGGAAGGACAGAAGCAGTGAAGTCCCTGAGATGTGGGGCTCTCTGAGCTAGAGAAGTGCTCCCCACACAGCCAGCCTTGACAGCATCCTGGGGATGCCTTAGGAGTCTTCTTACAAGTAACACACATGATAATATTTAGGATATGCATGTAAGAGACTGTTCCAAATAGTATTAATATGTCGTTAGAGAAAAATTTGAGCCAACAGTCTCTCAGAATCATGATAGTCTTATTTTAGATATGCTAATGAACACTGTTTAATGTGAAGAACAAGTTGTTAACATGAAGAATAAATTCTAAAATTTTGCCTAAGTAATGAGTAATAATAAAACCTTATTTTTAAAAAACAAAAGCAAAATAATGAGAGTCATTCATGGCATCTGCCTCAAGGGACACGGGCAAATGGCAGAGCTGTGTTTGTAATCTGCTATGTCTCTTCTGTCCGTTTCATGCACTCCACAGATTTTCCTTTTTTTTTTTCTTTTTTTAATTGTTTTTATTGAGCTATACATTTTTCTCTGCTCACCTCCCTCGCTCCTCCCCTTCTACTCTCTCCTGTGACACCCCCTATGCTCCCAATTTAATCAGGATATCCTGTCTTTTTCACCTTTCTATGTAGATCCATGTATGTCTCTCTTAGGGTCCTCTTTGTTGTCTAAGTTGTCTGGGGTTGTGGAATGTAGATTTTTTTTTCTTTGCTTTATGTCTAAAAGCCACTTCTGAGTGAGTACATCTTATGTTTGTCTTTCTGGGTCTGAGCTACCTCATTCAATATGGGTTTTTTTCCAGATCCATCCATTTGCATGCAGATTTCAAGATGTCATTAGTTTTTAACAATGTGTAGTACTCCATTGTGTAAATGTACCACATTTTCTTTATCCATTCTTCGGTTGAAGGGCACCTAGGTTGTTTCCAGTTTCTGGCTATGACAAATAATTCTGTTATGAACATAGTTGAGCACATGTCCTTGTAGTATAATTGAGCATTCTTTATTCAACAAATGGTGCTGGCATAACTGGATGTCAACATGTAGAAGAATGAAAATAGATCCATATCTATCCCCATGCACAAAACTCAGTCCAAACGGATGAAAGATATCAACATAAAAGCAACCACACTGAACCTGATAGAAGAGAAAGTGGGAAGTGCACTTGAACGCATTGGCACAGGAGACCACTTCCTAAATATAACCCCAGTAGCACAGACACTGAGAGAAACAATTAATAAATAGGACCTCCTGAAACTTAGAAGCTTCTGTAAAGCAAAGGACACGGTCCACAAGACAAAGTGGCAACCTACAGAATGGGAAAAGATCTTCACCAACTGCACATCAGACAGAGGACTGATCTCCAAAATATCAAGAGAACTCAAGAAACTTGACATTAAAAGAACAAATAATCCACTTTTTAAAAGTGGGGTACAGACCTAAACAGAGAACAGAAGAATCTAAAATGACTGTGAAAGACACTTAAGGAAATGCTCAACATCCTTAGCCATCAGAGAAATGCAAATCAAAACAACTCTGAGATTCCATTTTACACCTGTAAGAACGGCCAAGATCAAAAACATTGATGACAACTTATGCTGGAGAGGATGTGGGGAAAAGGGAACACTTCTGCATTGCTGGTGGGAGTGCAAGCTGGTACAGCTGCTTTGGATATCAGTATGGCGATTTCTCAGAAAATTAGGAAACAACCTCCCTCAAGACCCAGCAATACCACTGTATATATACTCCACGGACTTTCAAGTACCTTCCAGACACCGGAAGACAGGGGAAGAAGGAAGCATTTTGCGGCAGGGTGGTTAATTAGATCTCTACTCTCTACAGCCTACAGTTCAGAGGCTGGAATAGGAAGCTGGTGTGAACACATTCAATGAGGATCTTCTCCAAAATCAGCACTTGACCTCTTCTGTAGGACATATGAATAGTCATCTATCATGGAGCTTCTTGCTTGCTTCAAACTTCTGGCATCTCCAGAGCTTCCCAGATATCCTGGCAAGATGCTTGCCAGTATCATCAGAGGTAGAAGAATAAGGACAAAGAAGCTGTTCTCAGCTCCCCTCTGAACTGAGCAAATTGACAAGTGTTGTGCTTCTTCTTGGGTGAGATCATTTCTATGCTTAATAACTTGCACTAGTTTTCTAATGTAACAAACTTGCAAACACATTGGCTCTCCTTCGCACAGTCTGGATCATCTATCTCAGAGCCTGCTTTGTTTCTTCATCAGCTAGAGTCCAGTGAGGAGTGGTAATGGTTAAGAGATAAAATCTCCCTGGCTTCAGTCAGACGGGCCAGCCTCAGGGCCAGCAAACTGCCTGACGTCACTGGGCTCCAGCTACACGTTCCCTAGGCACTCAGGCTTCAAGCCCAGAGTTTCCTAAAGGAAACTATTTCTGTTGTATTTTATCATTTGGTTGGTTTTATTTTGTTTAATCTTAAAGTATATAAAGTCACAAAAAACAGATGTAAGTTCCTAGCCTGAAGAGTGTTATTTCTTCACATTTATAGATATGTCTCTTCCTCTGTTGTGTGTGTGTGTGTGTGTGAGAGAGAGAGAGAGAGAAAGACAGAGAGACAGAGAAAGAGACAGAGACAGAGACAGAAAGACAAAGAGGAACAGAGAGATTGGGGATCAAGCCAGATGGAGGGTCCTGTTTGAGGGAGCTCTTTTCCCTTTTTCCTCCATCCTCTCGTTGCTCACAGGCCATCTGATGCAGAGGTTTGAGGGGGTGTTTTGAACATCTTTACAGACATGCCTTCCAAACTTTGTTTTTCTTGTGTTCTTAGCTTTCCTGTCATGATTCATTAGCACAGTATCTTAATTAGAAAACCATGCGCCTTGTTTTTTCTGCATTTTCCCCCTGTAGCTCTTGTCCCTAAGCAATTCCTACACTTTTAGGAAAGTGTAGACCACTGTCAAGTGCAAATTCCTTATTTCCTAATATGCTAATGAAAATAGATTTTCCTCTTTTGTCAAGTTTGGTAAATTTTAAAAGTTGTATTATGAAGATAAATTGCTGCAGGTTCTAGTGAACACTCAGAAAGCTGCAACATTGTGCTTGAATTACAAAGTCTGACAGTGGAAAAATCAGTTTTCCTCCAAACATTTGTTGATAAGCATCGTTTGCTCATCTCACTGGGGAGCATCACAGGTGGCCTCATCTTGAATGCCTCATAGCGATAAAAGTATGGCCATAAATCCTAGTCCAGAGAGACCAAGTATGGCATGAAAATTTTAATTTATTACCAAAAATTCTTTCCGAGATCCTGTGAACAGTGTTGAAACGATTCTTGACGCCCTCAGTAAGGTTCATACAGTTTATGATGACGCTACAGAGTACATTATAGAGTTCAAATTAACTGTCTCTAATGACAGTATGGTAGATCTCAGCATGTCTGAGTTTATGCATCATTTGGCTGATAAATAATGACAGCTTCAAAACCTCTCATTAAGTTGGTGAATAATAGATTTTCTTGCTCTCGCTAAAGCATAATGGCGAACACAGTTCTTTGTTTTAGCTAAATGAATACCTTTATTTTAGGGGAAAGCATGTCCAAAACTGAGAAAATCTTGGTTAAGGGATTCCAGAAGAAAACCACTGGATGAGAAGGATCACTGTGCTCAGAGCCGGCCAGGCTGCAGAACTGTGTGTAGAACTGACCCTACTGGATGCCTGTGCCCAGAGCCGGCCAGGCTGCATGGCTGTGCTCAGAGCCGGCCAGGCTGCAGAACTGTGTGTAGAACTGACCCTACTGGTTGCCTGTGCTCAGAGCAGGCCCACCTGGGCTTGATCAAACCCATGTCAGCTCCTTGAAAAGATGTCCAATGGCAGGCTCTCATCAGATTTCGTATACAGATTTGATTGAGAGAACACAGGTCATAAAGAGGGGAAAACAGTTCAAAATGACTGGGCCAGAATAAACCATCCTAAGCAACCTTCTGTGGGGCTTTGCTCACACTCTGGCTTTCCACACAAAGGCCCCCAAAAAGTGGAATTTATGCACTAACTGTAAAGGATAAAAGAATCTAATAGCTATTGAATAGCTATCCCTGCCCAGCATTTGCTGGGCTACCTCACAAAATCCTTTTAAAGTAATATCTACATTGACCTCAAATTTTCTTTTCTTTTTTTCTCAGTTACAATAAAAAAAAGTTTGTAGTATTGACTGTGGGCAGACTCAGAAAATGTGACCAGAAACAGAGGCCATGTCTCCTTAGACATTCAAGGGGAGGAGATGAATCGCATAGATATAAAAAGACACGCCCATACAAGCAACAGCGCTTGGGATACCTCCAACACATGGAGGAATATAAAGTACCTTGGAGCTTGGAACAGCAGTGTTATTATTTTATTTTCCATTGTTTGAGTTTCACACATCTGCATGATTAATTTCAGTCATTCTCACCCACACTCCATTCTTTCCTCACCTCCCCTCTTTTCCCCTTGTATGCTTCCTTCTTCTGTCAAATCTCCCGTCCCGCCCTTTCCCACCTTCCTGTTCTGCATGGCCAGTGACTTTGGAGTTTCTTGCCTGAGGTTCTTCACTGTAGCAAGAGCAACTACACCACTGAAGAAAATCAGCTCCCCCTCCAACCGCAGTTGATTGCCAATAGTCTCCCAGAGGGGCCTCGTGGGCCCCTCCACCGTGCACGAGGAAATGGTGAGGGGCTCAATAGTGTGCTAGCCTTGTGCAGATAAGCCCAGCTCATTGAGTTCACAAATGCCGTGGCCATGCCATGCCCGGAGACATCTTTTGTTAATGGAAGAGGTTTATTTTAGACAGACGAGTGAGAGGAAGACTGAGTTCCAGCAGAGATGTGGAAGATCAGCGTTTCGGCAGAACATCGACAGTGAAGCAGCTGCTGGAAGCAAGCGTGCAGCAGGAATATCAGCCTGGCTGCGACATCCTAAGGAAGAAAAGAGACAGTGGGAATAAGGGTGCAGAAGAAGCCAGGACAGGGCGTGGAGGTACATAAACCATGGCAGGACCTCTGAATTGTGTTCTAACTGTAATGGGGAGCCATGAGAAGGTTTCTGTGTCCAAAGAAATCTGCTCTAAGGAGATCACTGTGGCTGCTGTATGAGGAAGAGACGACAAGAGAGCAAGAATGGAAGCAATCCATGCAAGCGCATCCAACCACAGTCAAGGGCAGCTATGAAAAAATCATAAACTTCCTTAAAACATTCTGAGATTGTGGAGCGGAGGACAAGTTTGTTGTTGCTGTTATTTGGTTTGATTTGGTTTGATTTAGGGGATTTTTTTTTTATGTGTGTGTAATGTGCATGAGGGCTCATGTGCACATGCATGCAGAGGCCTGAAGTTAATGCTGAATGTTGTCCATTACTCTCCATCTTGTTTACTGAAGCAGTTTCTCCCTGAACCCAGGACTCACCAATTATAGCTAGTCTTGCTAGCCAGCTGGCCCCAGGGTCCCCATCTAGGCTCCCCAAGCGCCGGGGTTGCAGGCCATCATTATGCCTTTCTGGTGTTTCTGTAGGTTCTGGGGATCCAAAGCCTGATTTTCACCCTTGTGCAGCATTATGTTATCCCCGAACCATTTCCTGGGCACCAGGTGCTGACAGCCGTGACGGTTCATGTTTTTGTGGGGGATGGCAACTTGATGGTGTCTGTGGATGGTGACGTCATTTTGCAATGTCAAAGGCTAGGACACTGCCAGGAGGCAGTTTAGGGTCTTTCCCCAGTGCTCTCAGTGGCTTGCTTTTCAACAACAACAAAAATACAGATCCTAAAGTGATTCTAATGTATATTCAGGGTTGAGAACCAGTGGTTTAAATTTAAGAGAGTCAGGGGAGAAAATCATGATTAAAAAGCTATTGCTCCTTCTCCAGAAACAAATATTTTTACTGTTGTAGTTTTTAACACTTATTTTCGGATTTTTCCATCTCAATCGTGGTAGTGAACTTTTCAAATAAACCTCACTGTGCTGCTTCGAAACCGTTTGAGTGAGTTTGTTTCAGTGACGCTGATGCTTAAGTTCTGTGTCTAGCTTCTCACTGTTTTCATTTTTTCACCTCTTCTTCTTAATCTATCTCAACCCTCTGTTCTTCCCACAAAGGAACTCGGGAAATCATGGGAAGAGGTGCAGTTGGAAGATGACCGCGAACTGCTGGACCTCCCGGAAGAGTAAGGCGTGCCACTGCTGCTGGTTAATTACATGTTGAAGAACATGCAGACAATTCTTTAATTTGGTCTATAATTATCATTCCAAAGAGAGAGAATGAAAAGACAGTTTCATGAAATGGCAAGATTTTTAAACTAACGTAAATTTCACGTAAAAATCAGAAAAGATATTTTTGAGAGACTTTGATTTGGGTTTGGGTTTGTTTTTTACTTTCTGCTTTTTCATACAGAGAGCAGGACATACAAACACAGTAATTAGGTCAGAGCGCATATATATTGTCAGCATCTTAGACAGAAACCTGCTGGAGATATGGTAACAGTGAAGCCAGAAATCTGATTAAGGCTTTCTGATTTCTTCATATTCTTTTCACTATACGTAAAAATATCATCAAGGGAATTTGGATAAGGGAAGTAAATTCATACTTGGAGTGACTATATTACTATACAGTATTTGCCAGTTTACTACCTGATCCTTCAGCCGTCCCTCTGCAGTGGTGCTGTGTGGTAGTGAAGCCGGCCGGCCCTCTGCAGTGGTGCTGTGTGGTAGTGACCGTGCTGCAGACAGGTTAGACAGCTTGTCTCGGGTCACAGTGAGACAGCGATGGCACCGAATAAGACTTCACATTCCATACATCTGTGACAGAGATTTCCAGTTGTCTCTCTGCACCCGCCCATTCACAGCTCCCTCCTTAGCAATATAAAGCCTGTGCACCATCAGGCTACTGTGTGCCATGGGAACAAAAGGCTTCTCCAGCCTGTCCTGCAGCTGGATGTGGCCATATAACTATACTTTGCCTACAGAGATCTGAGTACGTTAAAGTACATTGTGAGTCCAGCAGCCATATTTCAGAGCTGCAATATGCACCACCTCCTCACTTTCCCCATCACTACAACTCTAAGTACCTAGTGAGAAGAAGGGAAGGGTTTGGTTTTGGCTAATGGTGTCATTGCAGCCAACATGGAAGCTGAGGCTCCATCACTGCTAATGGAGGCTTAAAACCTAACTATTCACATCTTCAGATGTGAGGCCTTGGGCCAGAACCTACCTCCTCTCCCTGCCTCATGCCCCTAAGTTGGCTAGGTAGGCCCCACGTCTAAATGGTCCCACAACTCCCAAACAGCTTGACCAATGGGGTTGTGCGCTGCCCACCGTGGGTGCTGGGAACCAGACTCAACTCGTCTGTAAAAGCAGGGCTTGCTCTTAACCAGTCAGTCATCTCTTCTGCCCAGTATTTACTGGTTTTCAGTCCAAAATTGAGTTGATCTTCAAAATGATAGCAGTGCTAGATTTCTAATGTTCCATGAGAAAATGTTCCAATTTAAATGTGTATTTCCTTATCTTCACAATCTTCCCAACTGGCAGTTTTTCTAGTCGTAGATCTGGTTGACAATTGGCTTATCTGTGTATGTGCACCTGTTTGCAGGTGGTTATACCTGTGAGAGGCCTTGGAGGCCGGATAGGGTACTGGGTGGCCTCCTCTATTACTCAGGGAGATCTCTCCCTGAGCCCGGGCCTCATGTTTTCTGGGATAGACTGAAATCCAGCAAGGTCGGGTGGCCCCCTCTCTATACCTTCCACAAAGGTGGAGTTACAGGTGTATGTGAGAACCCTGTCTGTTTCATGGGTCCTGGGACCCCAACTCTAGTCCACATGATTGTGAATCAAGCACTCAGTCTGTAAGCCATCTCTCCAGCCCATATGACCTTTGGGTCATCATTCTACGACCATACGATGTAGCATTCGCCCTATTTAAAATAATCTGTGAGTCCCTGAAATACATGTGTAGCCTTCCCTGATGTGGAAGCCCAGTGCCAACGTGCCGGCTCACATCGTTTGCACTGAGTGCCTTTGGCCAGTGAGAGAGCATCCCATCTCTAGATAGGTGTCCTTTGTAATTCAACTGCTTTGTCTGCAGAGAATCCCACACCAGTCCCATTCTCCAATCACAGTTAGAGCGTGCAGATGGAGAAAGTGGGGCGGCTTTCTAGTCACCTCTTTACGTGCTTGGAATTTCGGCCTCTGTGTCTGAAGGTCATGACAGTGTGTGACAGTCTTTACCAAAGTGTCAGACTCAGGGACACCAGCACAACTCCTGTGGAAAAGATCACCATGTTTTCTGTCCTCTGTTTTTAACCTAGTGACTGGTCTGACTGGCAAGAATACCCTGTCTGTGCTGTCTGTCTATTTTGTGAAAAGCGAGAAGAAACGGTAGAAGAATTGTACATGCACATGAAGGTGAGAGACTCTCGTCTCCTTGATTTTGTTTCATTCTGACAGTGTGAAGCTGGTGATCACTGGACCCTCATTTACTCGGTGTGATGGTTTATGTTAATTGTCAAGTTGACAGGACCTAGGTGCCCCTAGCAGGAGCCTCTGGGCATGTTTGAGAGGGCCTTTCTTGCTTAGATCCAGTTAGGGAGGACACCTACCCTAAATGTCAACATCTCCGCGCTCCATGGACTGGGTCCCAGACTCAGGAGAAAGAGAACTGAGCAGCAGTGTGTGTCAGCTTCTGCCTCGTCCTTTCTCCCTGAAGGTTTACTGTTTTGTTTTTGTCAAGGCAGGACAGGCAGGACACTAAAGCACACGACCTCCAGTCATTATTCCATTTCTGAAAGCGCCCTGGAGAGACAGCAGGCACAGGCCAGGTCCATCCAGGAACACAAGCATGGGGAAGTACTAGAATGAACAGGGGACCTGAGTAGCCACTAACTTGGGTTGTCACAGGCCTCTGTTCCCACTTCAAGGTGCTCACCTGGTAATTCTAGCTCAGAGTTTGAGAACTGCACACAGCAATTGCAATACCCAAATATAGTGGCTTCTGGGGCTTTTTTTCTGTCTTTCTTTGCTGTTGAGTAGGATAGAAAGAACAGAGGACTTGCTGCTCACAAAGGTCAAGAGTGGGACTGGACATAATTTGGGTTTAGAGCCACTTCTGGAACCAGAAATTAGAAAGAAGAAACATAGGCGCATTCCTGGTCTGTTTGCCCACTGGGTATGATGTTTATATTAAGGTGAAGCTTGACACTAGTAATTCTGAACCTTATTACCTCAGTATACCCCCTAGATACTCCCTGAATGTGACTGTGACCCTTAGCTGAATGCTGGGCTGGAGAAAGAATGTATAGTGATGCATGACAGTATGGGACTAATAACAACAGGATATCTCTGAGGGGTTCTGACACTCTCTCCCTGCCTTCTCAGCTCACTGTCTAAGGCTGACACCTCTTCTTCACTCTCCATGATGCCTCCTCATTTAGAAACACTGTGCTTAGTTGAGCAAAACAAGGACCTGGACAAAGCTAGAAAGAGGAATGTTTGTCTATAATAAGTTAGGAGTTATTATAGTTATAATATCACTAGGGTAGAGATATGTAGATCTATAGATAGATCACCATGTAGGAGTGACCTTTTTGGTATTCACATAGATGTCATTGATCCTGTTCAGTCACTCTTGGTGGTAGCATGTCGTGAATTCCTGAGCATCCTGCGGCCAGTGGTACTGCACCAAATGCTGTCACAGTGAACTAGATGGTTTTTTTTCTGTGAGCTTGTAAGTTTGAGCATTTCCACAGACAATTAGAGAAAGGGGACAAGCATAACACAGCCAGTCTCTACACTGTGGCACTCCTGAGGAAGCATGGCTGGTGACAAGATGGAAGTGAAGAAAAACTTTGACATGACAAACAGAAGCTGACATGCATGGAACATCACTTTCTTTTGGTTCTCTAAGACCTGGTTCTGGAATCATGGTCCAGATGCCCTGTGTACACCAGCACACCTTAGCACACACTTTCATCAGCCTAGCTATTTCAGACCTGGTAAACTAAAAGCCACATCAATAAGCTGTAATTAATTAAAATTTTTAACTGGTTTGTGTGACGTCTGTGGATAGCGCTTTAAAGAACTGCTGAGCATGAAGGGAAGCAGTGAGAATCAGAAGATTTCTAAAGCAGACGATGATGAACTCAGACCACTCCTAGCAAACTCAAGCCCCTGTGAATCAGATGTCTGTTTATAACTTCAGCCTGGAAGATTAAATAATTCATATGCTTACAAATATATTCCTCCGCTTTTTTAGGACACACATGGGTTTGATCTCCTCAGAATAAAGTCAGAGCTTGGTAAGTTCGGTTGAGAAGTTTTCCGTGACGTTGAACTCTTGTGAGCTTTCCTGTAAGTGGTGCCGTGTCCTGCCGGAATGTCTGTCTCTGTGCAGGCACTCGTATGAGAACTCGCCAAAGCAATGATTCTTGACCCTCTTGAATTCTAATCTCCAAAGATTTGTTTTTGATTTCACATACTTTCTTCTGCTCTCCCACATATATGGGTGCTTTAATAAAATACAAGAAGAGGCTAGCAGGAAGAGCCTAGGTTGTTTGGGGCTTGGAATTTTAATTATAATTTATTTGTTTTGTTTCTGAGCCAGGGCTTCATTCACTATGCAGCTCTGGCTGGCCTGGAACCTGCCATGTAAGTCAGGGCTGGCTTCAAACACAAATCAAAGGTGTGCACTACTATACCTGGATGAGAGCTCAGATCCTGAAAGTCAGCATACAATAGTGTTCCAACCCCAGCATTTACAGTTTATATGACATGAGACCTCAGGGCAGGAAATACAGAACCATATGCACAAAAATATGCACTGCAGTGCTTAGCAGAATAGCTACCATTAGTCGGTACAGATGTGACCAATTATATTGCTCTCAGGGTGACTGCCATGGAAGGAATAGATGTTGAGACATAAATTACGTGTTTCCTACTGGGCCTAATATATTGAAAAGTTCACAACCCCCCTTCCAGCACACTGGCTACTTTGCTGAGCTCCTGGACGTGTGCCTTTGCTTTGCCGCTATTGTAGACATGCATGTATGTTACACACGCAGTTGGTTTGCCAGTGAAGACAGTTGGCTGTGGAACCCCTGCCTGCTGTGAGACCATGCCTCCACCACTTCCCAGCTGCGAGTAACACGGATGTAATGGTTCCGCCTATGTGATGATGGTTTGGAAGTTTAAATGTATTAAGACATGGAACGTGGTTAGCTTAGAGCACAGCATGTAAGTCCTATGTTGGTTAATTAGGATAGTATCTCCTATAAAAGTTGTAGCAATAGATTTTTAATGTATTCATTATAAAAATAGTAAATACTGTGGAATGTATAGCTTTCAATGCATCACATAATATCCCATGAATATTTAAGCTTTTATGTATCAATTTAAAATAAATTTAATGTTTTAAAGGAAATAAGTTAATGACAGTGCAGAGATAATGCTGAAGGTTGTCTAATGATTTTCAGGATTAAATTTCTATCAGCAAGTGAAGCTGGTCAACTTCATCCGAAGGCAAGTTCACCAGTGCAGATGCTATGGTTGCCATGTGAAGTTCAGATCCAAAACAGAGTTAAGGACCCACATGGAGGAAGCTAAGCATGCCTCCCTACTTCCTGACAGGAAGACGTGGGACCAACTGGAGTAAGTCTGCTGGGAGCTGGACATGGGCCCTGTGCCCTGTCCTTCTGGTGGTGCCCCTTTACTAACGTCTTTAAACTAGAAACACGTGTGAAACCACCTGGGAGGTGTGAGTTTGTAAAGTTTATATAACTTAGAAAGACATAACCATTATTTTGGAATTTAGTTGGGTAATCATGTATAGCTATAGTTCAGTATCGAAGTAGATACAGACTTTTAAATTATATTTTATTAACAAAATATTCTGAGCACTTTTCCCTATCTGATGCTCATCTGTCCTTCTTTTTTAATGACTACCAGATATCACATTGAATAGTATATCCTAACTTGTTCGGTTGTTTCTTACCTTTTGCTATTATAAGTAATGATAAAATAAATAATTGTATGCCTGTATTTGTGCACTTACCTGATTATAGCGTTTAGATAAAAATTGCTGTCAGTGACATGTGCATCCTGGAGCTTCTGGTCTACATATTCCATATTGATTGGCACTTTGAAAACATTACGCATGTCTTCTGTGATACGAACCTATTGAAATCAGTGCTGTCAAATTTCCCAAGTATCCTTTGCCAGTCTAAGCCTTCTATGATTGTTCTCGCATCATTCTTAACGTCAGCGGAGGGAGTGGGATGCTAGCTGCCTAAACATTTCAGCATCCTCAGAGGGTATTAAACTAGGCCTCCACAGAACTCTAGCCACATCACTGTAGTTTTCCGTGCTTGGCAAACCTGCACTTTATGAGGGCCAGAGTCAGCCGTCTGTGGGACTGGCACCCTCTTCTTCATTCTCACACAGACTAACGATGAAGGGACCAGCCATCATTATGCTTTTGTTGGATGTTTTAAGAAGTTTACTTTTGGGGAAAAAATAGCCATTTTGAGCTTCGTTAACGGTTGGGAAGGAGCCGGGACTGAGTGAATGAACAGGGATGCTGTTTTTAGCTCTAACAGAGCTGCCTGGTACTGGAGCAGGTTGCCTGCACTGATGGCGGTCCTGACCATGATAGATACTGAGCTGAGTGGCCCACTAGCAAGGCCGGGTCCCATCAGGCTCATGTCAGACCGGAAGGGTCAGGGGAAAGCAACGGGGCTGTCTCCCTGCACAGCTTTGCAGCTGTGAAAGTGTCAGTAAGGGGACATGCCAGAGCTGGCACGGTGTGCACTCAGCACTTAGACATCTTCTGGGAACATTGCTCATTGGTTATTCGGTGTGTCTCTGGTTGCTTTCAGATATTATTTCCCCACCTACGAGAATGACACTCTCCTGTGTACACTGTCTGACAGTGAAAGTGAGCTCACCGCTCAAGAGCGCGATGAAAACGTCCCTGTCATCAGTGAAGATACATCCAAGCTGCGCGCTCTGAAACAAAGCAGTGTTTTGAACCAACTGCTCCTCCAGGAATGCCTGGAAAACTAGAGAAACTGCTGCAGACTCGGGCTGTGTGCTTTTCTTCTGAGGCAGATGGGAAAGAAAAGCTCAGATCTGATTACCAAGAAAGCACTGCTCATTGGTGAAATCATGCTTGTCTTAATGAAACATTCTTCAAGAAGTAAAGAGAAAAAATAAAATGTGGCATTTTTTTATTTGGACTGGGAAATTGTATTATGGTTATCTTAAATGATTTCATTTTTAAACTCGTGATTATCTACAGTAAGGAAAACATGACAGTCACAGACATTCAAATGTATAGCCCGAACTCTAATCATCTGCTTTAGTCTTCCCACGGGCCTCTCTCACCTAATAAGTCACACATTTCAATGTGATTTCTGTACTAAATTGGTAACTTACAGATGTAACAATTCAAAGAAGACCCACAGAAGCAAAGGAATATGGTCAGAGATCTGAACAATGCATAAATTAGACCACTGAAAAATAATCCAAACCGTCTAGATGACTGTGTTACTTTTTTCCTGGGTTACAACCCTATAGAAATGGACACAGTGTAATAAAACTCACTCTTCCCCAAAACATATATGTACTTGTGTATGTGTGTACCCTGCTACATGTTCTAACAGCAATAGTAACAATGATAGGTACCATTGTCCAGGAACATAATTGCAGTGGTATTACAACACCTGGTAAAGTTAAAAAGAACTTTTCAGTTTTAGTTTTCGAAGGTAGTCTCAAAAATGTCTTCTCATAATAGTACCAGCTGTGAGACAGGTAGTATGACCTCCACTAAGATGTACTCAGAAATGCCTGAGCAATTGAGATCTCTAGCTGCTCTTTTAGAGGACCCAGGTTCAATTCCCAGCACTCACATAGCAGCTCACAGTTGTCTCTAACTCAAGTTCCAGGGGACCTGACACCCTCAAGCCAATGCACATAAAATTAAATAAGTTATTTTATAAAATGTACTCAGGAAAGCAAAAATCACTTTTGTGGATTTCTCCAAAAAGTGACTAGCCTAGATAACCTAGATAAAATAAAGAAAAACCAGTCAAGCCTAAGTTAAGTGGCCATCTGCAAAATAATTGATCTTTACTCTTACAAAAATGTCACGTTCATAAGAAACAAAAGCTAAAATACTATTCCTCATTAAGGAGAGCTAAAGATAAGGTGATGGGTAGATTGGATGCAGGAACAGGAAGTGGACGTCTTCTCTACCATGGACAGTGGGACCATTGGAAACCTTTGACAGGTGCTGCAAACAACAGTATTTGCTTTAGTTACTTTTCTTGCTGTGTCCAAAGGCCTGACGAAAAATGACTTAAGGAAAAAGCATTTATTTGGGCTCACCTTTCTGGGCAACAGCCCGCAAAGCAGAGAAGCAATGGCAGGAGGTGGCTGTTCATGTTACAGCTGGTGAATGCTCTTTCCTTTGACTTTAATCTAGGACTCCAGCCCATGCAATGGCGTCACACATACACTTAAAGTGGGTTCTCCTACTTCACTCAAATCTAGAAACTCCCTCGCAGGTATCCCCGGGGTTTGTCTCCTAGGGACTCTAGATACTATCGAGTTGACACTATTAGCCATCACAACAGTTTGTAAATTAAAGGGCAATTAATTTACAGATATGATGATTGTACTATCATGTTTGAGAATGTTCTTCTGTTCAGGAAATACCCCAGAATATTTAAGGGTGAATAAGCAATCTTCTTGGGTGTAGAAAGAGAATGATAAAATACATGTGTGTGAGACATTACAATGTGAAGAATTTATGGAAATTCTTGTTACTATGTCAACTCTAAGTCTGAGATTAAAAGGTTTTAAAATAGCATTTTGCATTGTTTGCTTAATTAGGTCCTAAATGAAACCAATAAATTACATTTCGTTGTGATTCCTCCAGATCCCTTAAGGGTCTTGTGTTCTACAGCAGTTCACATGTCCCCGTGGGGTGTGACACGCGGTGCGTGGATGTACATGTGTAGGATACAGCTGCAGCATGAGGGTGTCATTCCTCAGAAGCCATCAGCCTGGTTTTCCTGAGGTAGGATAATTCAGTGGGACCTGGGACTCAGCAGTTCATCTAAGATGCTGGCTAGCAAGCCTCAGGGGTCCCCTGTAGCCACCTCCCCATGGATGGACCAGCGTGCCCTCATACACACATACAGCAGGCGCTTCACCGACGGAGCACCCTCTCCAGCCCCATTACCTCCCTTTAAATGCCATTGTTTGCTGAACTGGATCCTTGGTCCGAATGGAGACACTTTCATCTGTAGGATTTAGCATGTGCTGTCACTCATTTTTCCTGTTATTTGTTAGATCTAAAGACATCATTAACTTTGGATCCAAAGGGCTGGAGAGATGGCTCAGTGGTTAAGAGCATTGCCTGCTCTTCCAGAGGTCCTGAGTTCGATTCCCAGAAACCACATGTTGGCTCATAACCATCTGTAATGAGATCTGGCGCCCTCCTCTGGCGTGCAGGCATACATGAAAGCAGAATGTTGTATACATAATAAATAAATAAGAAAAACAAAACAAGACAAAAAATAAAGAGTAAATTAAAAAAAAAAACAACTTTGGATCCAAAAAGGGTTTGCAAGGAAGTATTGAGTGCCTTTTACTGTGTTCCATCAGGCACACTGTAGTGTGTGCCATTAGTAAAGAAGTCAAAATTGTTCAGGGACAACATGGTGAGTGCTCAGGAGACTGAGGCCAACCTGGGCACACAGTGAGACCACATTCCACTCCTCCCTCACACACACACACACACAGAAATGTTCTATGCCACTAGCTCTCACTGGCCTGATACATCATCCAGTTCCCCTTCTTTGTTCCAGCTATCCTTTGTAGTATCCTTAGTAGTTTTAGCTTAAATATGTTCTTTAGAGGTAGTGCAGTAGTTTCCTAATTCTGTTCTTCCTTTATAAGTGAGACCCATTCATACCAAGTATGCAGTACAACACTGGGTCCTGGATTCAAGGCTTCCATGGTTAATGCCAGCCTGTGTGCCAGCCTGTTGTCTGGATATGTGATCACATGTGCTCCGACTATATCTTTAGATGCCCACACATCGAGCTCTGCAGAGAGATATCCATGTGGGCTTTTCATGAGAATCCAGGAAACGAAGACGCAGGTGCCCTTATTAAGAAATGTCTAGATAAAAGACAAACTGTTCTGAAACAAAGGTTAAAAAGACAAGTGGTCTCCTGATCCTAGAACACGGTCTCCAGCAAACAGATTGGCTGGGGAAACCAACGTGTCTGGAGTGTTCTCTAGATGGCTTTTAGAACAGGAGCAAATGGATACAGGTTAAGAGCTGAGCCAAGAACAGCAGCCTAAGAAGGGGACAGCTTTGGGGTGAGGAAGGTGATGCCTTGGAAATCAGGTGTGAACCGGAAGTGAAGCTTCAGAAAAGGCAGCAGCTGAAAGGGAAGGAGGGCTTGGGGTTGAAGTCAGAAGATGGTATTTCAGGGGTGGACCAGTCTAAGGGTCAAAGGAGTAACTTAAACCCAATCAAATCTAATCACAGATACAAATCCCAGCAAATCACAGTGACTCCGAGGGACTAAGAATGCAGGCAAATACTGGCCTCGCAGAGCTGCAGAGACGCTTTGCCAAGTACCATTGGAGAACTTTGTAGAAATGGACAGCAGGGGGTGGAGGCACACCTATGCTCCTCGCACTTGGGAGGCTGCGGTAGGAGGCTCACAGATTTATGGATAGCCTGAGCACGTAGTAAGACTCTCAAAAGCCAGAGACACTGGAGAGATGGTTCAGTTGTGAAGAACACTTGCTGCTCTTGCGAAGGACCCGAATTCTGTTCCCAGCACAGAGTTGGCAGCTGTCAAGACCTAGCGCTGCTGTGTCCATCGGAAACATACCTGAGAAAGTTCTGGAATTAAGACTCAAAATAACACTTAACTTTCACAAGTTCCTGTACATTTTGTTTACTGTTTTCTTATATTGCCAAGGACTGCATTCAGAGGTCTGCATATGCTTAGAGAAGTACTCTATTTCTAGGATGTGTCCCCACTTTTATCCAGTTTCCCTTTTTTCAGTGCTCTTTTAACTGCTGAACTTGTGAAAGTTAAGTGTTAGTGAGTAAAATACAAGTTTGTACAATTGGGTAATTAATTGAAACTTGTTTGGTACAAAGTAAAACAAATTTTGGTCCCAATTGCCCATATATCTTAACAGGTATAGAATTTGCCTCAGGCCAAGTACCAACTGCTATTAAATGGATAATCAGATATGGTTATAACTGGCACTTCATGCTTACCATCTGATTAACAGTAGCTATTCTAAAGTAAAGAAATAATGTATCATCAGATCCAGTTGTATTTTATGATGATTTTTCTACCTTACAGGCTACTTGGAAAAGGTAAGCATAAGGTAGTAAGACCATGAATGAGTTTGGGATTGGAGCAGGAGAAAAGAAACACACAGCACATGAACCCAGGATATCTGTTCTTTACTACTGATCTTAACACATTCATTCTGCAGCTAACAAGCTGTCAGCCTTCACACCAGTGGTTCTCAACCTGTGGGTCGCGACCCCTTCAGGCGGGTCAAATGACCTTTTCACAGGGGTTGCTTAAGACCATTGGAAACAGACATTTACATTATGATTCTATCAGTCACAAGATTACAGTTATGAAGTAGAGATGGAAAATAATTGTATGGTTGGGGTCACCACAACACAAGGAATTGTATTAAAGGGTCACAGCATTAGGAAAGTTGAGAACCACTGCTCTACACCAAATACTGTCCCACACTATTGAAATGCTATGCAATAACTCTCCTAGGAGCACCTTATGCCACTTAAAAGCCTTTAAGTCTCTAATCTTAAGATACCACAGTAAAGAAATGTAAGCATTTAGAACACAACAAATGTAATTACCTGATAAAGTCATCTATGTCCATGGAACGGGCCCGTTTGTCACTAAAACCTGTGCTGGTTAGGATTTGCTGTATTTTATCTGCTGTACTGAAATCTTCTGGTATTACCTATCAATATAAGATTCAGAATAAATGAACAACATATCTTTAATTTAAAAAGGCTCAAAATAAAGACAAGAAAGGTTAGAAGTAACAAAAAGAACCCAGGAAGGACAGTGATGAACTCTGTATATTGGAGTATACAGAGAGAAGAAACCATTCGTGTAGGAGTGTGGAAAGCATGCACAATTAGCAGATGGCACTGTCCTGGTAGATGACCTTTGCTTGGAAGGATGGCCTCACCCATGTGCAGCACTGAAATTAATGGTTAAGCCTAATGCACAGATATCTGAGACAAAGAGTGTTGGAAAGAAGACAGACTCCTTTTAGTGAGAAAGAGAAACCCATTACTTACCATGGTTGCTTTATCCGCTCTCTCTCTCTCCTACAAGGGAAACAGATGTATTTTCTAACTGTGAACTTGGAGACCAGAAGCCAGTACCTTAGCCCTTTCTTCCTTCTCCTGTGGCCTGCCTTTCTACAAAGAGAACACCCCTTGTTCTGCACATGCACTCAAATGGTAGCATGCAGGCTTTAACTAACATTGTCTGTGATTGTGTATAAAATCAGAGCAAATGGGGGGCCAACATGAGGGACTTCATTTGCTCACAGCTGTAAGCCATTTTCTCCACTATCATCTTAATTTGCAATAAATGTTTCATCTCCCTCTGCTTGACCATATCAGCATCCTTCCAAAAGGAGTACAGTTGATATGGGGTGATGGATATGGCCGGCATTCTTAGGAAATCACTTCTTGGAGAATTACTATTAACTAGATTAAATCTAGTCAGTCAATCAAAAGTGTCAAAGGTTTGGTTCCACACAGCACTAAGGCTGGACAATGAGCCTTAGAATTGGTGGCTGGGACAACAGTGGTGAATTAAACGGACGTGAACTCTTAGAAAAGTCTTAGGTTCACTTCATCAGAAGCTGACCTTGAAATACAAATCTACGTATCAGCTGTTTATAGAGGCGTCAACCAGAGGAAATGCCCATTTAGGGGGTGGAGAACTGGGAAACGGAGGAGATTACTGCTTTGGGAACTGACGCTCAAGCTCACTGAGGACCTGAAGGAGAGTGAATACCGTTTAGACTTGCCCTCCCGCCCACGGCTACCACCAAAGAGCCAAGGACTACCACCAGTTCTCTGATCCTGAGCCCAGGAGTACCGCGTCCCCAGCAGCTCTAGTGGACCTTGCACATGGTCTAATGTGGAGGTTATAAGAAGTCCCCTTACAGACAGGAAGCTGTAATGAAAGAAAACGATGTGTAGGACCAGATTTCACCACAAATATTGCATACCTCAGAGAAGAACTCAGCCCGCCATCTTCTTCATGTTACCTCACTTGTCAGCTTGGAACACAATACTGTGAGACACCTAACTAGTATTCTGTGTGTGTGTGTGTGTGTGTGTGTGTGTGTGTGTGTGTGTGTGTGTGTTTGCACGTGTGCATGTACATACACATGTATGTGGGTGGGTGTGCCCACAGGAGCCAGAGAAACCATCAGGTGTCTCTTTCTATCACCCTCCACCACACTGCCTTGAGGCAGGGTCTCTCACTGAACCTAGAGCTAACTGACAGCCAGTAAAGCCCTGTGTTCCTGTGGCCTCCCCGTCTGCACAGTGCTGGGATTACTGATGCAGGACAAGGATTTCACACCAATGCTGGGATTCAGATTCAGGTCCCCAAACTTGCCCAGCAAGCCCTCTTATCCATTAAGCCCTCTCTCCGCAGCTCTAAACTGGAATTCTTAACATGAGCAAAGATAAAATTAAATAGATGAAGACTTGCTCAAAAGAAAAAGGTACAAAAATACCAATGAGTAATATATGGGAATTTAAAATGAGACTAAACCAAGACCTGAGAATTTTATTTTATTTTTTGGTTTTTCAAGACAGGGTTTCTCTGGTAGCTTTGGAGTCTGTCCTGGAACTAGCTCTTGTAGACCAGGCTGGCCTTGAACCTGAGAATTTTAAATGAATTAAAGAAAGCAATTTTTAAATTTATTTTTATTTTACATGCATTGGTGTTTTGCTATGGGTATCCTATCCCATGGAATCAGAGTTACAGATGCTTGTGAACTGCCGTATGGGTACTGGGAATTGAACCTAGGTCCTCTGGAAGAGCAGTCAGTGCTCTTAATGGCTCAGTCATCTCTCCACCCCACAAGAAATCAAATTTTAAAGAAGAAAATAGAACTTAAAATAAAAACAAAAATTTTTATTGATTTTTATTGAGCTCTATATTTTTCTCTGTTCCCCTCCCTGCCTCTCCCTTTCCCTTCAACCCTCTCCCATGGTCCCCATGCTCCCAATTTACTCAGGAGATCTTGTCTTTTTCTACTTCCCATGTAGATTAGATCTATGTATATCTCTCTTAGGGTCCTCATTGTTGTCTATGTTCTCTAGGATTGTGATTTGTAGGCTGATTTTCTTTGCTTTATGTTTAAAAACCACTATGAGTGAGTACATATGATAATTGTCTTTCTGGGTCTGGGTTACCTCACTCAAAAAGATGAAAAACAAAAATTTTTAATGTAAATGCTTTGTTGATTTTTTATACAGAATTAATATACCAGTCCACTCCCATCAAAGGCGTTGAATTGAAGCTATTGTTGCTTAAACTGCAAAAATAGACACCTAATAGCCTAGAAGCTTAATTCAACTCTTTCAGTGAGCTTTAGATGATAAATAACTAGAAAATTAACCATGGGCTTCTATTGAACTTTTATTCCTATAATTGATATTCTGAAAATCAGGGACTAAAATATGTTCAGTCCCTGATTTTGGCAATTTGCAAAATAGAATGTAATGGCAGCCTGTTAATTCAATCCAAAAACATTTCACAGAGTTTGCCATTTCAGAGTGGTCTAAAACAGGTAAAACTGTGTCCTCTGGGGTATTTAGAATTAGACTGTAGAAAAGAAAGACTTTTGAAAATATTCTCAGTCGATTAATTTGGATGCAGAGTGAGAAGTAGATGAAACTATCTTCATCTGAAAAAAAAAAAAAGAGCAGCCAGTGTGCTGTGTGGTGGATGAAAGGAAAAGCACCCAGTTTTCTGAGAAACCGCCACTCTGACTCCCAACGTGGCTGTACAAGTTTTCACTCCCGCCAGCAGTGGAGGAGTCGTTTTATTTGCCTTTCCCTGATGGCTAAGGATGCTGAATATCTCCTTAAGTGTTTCTCAGTCATTTGCCATTCTGTGTTGAAAAGTCTGTTTAGATCTGTACCCCATTTTTTAATTGGATTATTTGGTTTGTTGATGTCTAGTTTACTGAATTCTTCATATATTTTGGAGATCAGCCCTCTGTCAGATGTGGAGCTGGTGAAGATCTTTTCCCATTCTGTAGGCTGTCATTTTGTCCTGTTGTTGGTGTCCTTTGCCCTACAGAAACTTTTGAATTTCATGAGGTCCTATTTATTAATTGTTGATCTTAGTGCCTGTGCTATTGGTGTTCTGTTCAGGAAGTTGTCTCCTGTGCCAATGCATCCAAGATTATTTACCACTTTCTCTTCTATCAAGTTCAGTGTAGCTGAGCTTGAATTTGAGTTTTGTGCAGGGTGATAGATATGGATCAACTTGCATTCTTCTACATGATATCCAGTTAGACAAGCACAACTTGTTAAAGATGTTTTCTCCTTTTTCATTGTATAATTCTGGCTTCTTAATAAAGAAGTTCATAGAGTGATGTTTGAGGACGTCTGGAGAGTTAATGAATCTAGGGGAGTCAATTATGGTAGATGTTTGGCAATCATTTGGGCAGAGGAAAAAGAGAGATGAGATTGGTGAGGAATGGGTGATCATGAGGGAATAGGAACTGGAGGGTGAGGATGAATAGTAACAATGGAGGGGTCAGTCTGATGTGGCCATCTGACAGGAAGGAGCTTCCATCCGTATGAAAAGTGTAGGTAAAAGTTAAAGGACCCTCTTGTTTATGAGAGGGATGGGGGAAGAGGTGTTTTGGAGTTTTTCAGACAGGAGTGTAGAGTATTTGGAGAACGTTGGAGTATTTGGAAATGAATCAATATAGAGGGTTTGAGGGGAGGACAGGTAAGAAAGGCCTGTGATGGGTTTTCAATAAGAGAAGTTTGGAGGCTTTGAATCCGAAACAGTGGAAGAGCTGAGGGAGATGTTGGTAGGTGTTAGGAGGGCCCCCAGAATTGGTTAGATTCAGAGGTGAGCTGGCCCGGAGGTAGAATTCTCAGATCCTTTCCCAGTGCCGTGTCTGCCTGTGTGCCGCATTGCTTCCTGCCATGAAACTTCCGAACCTGTAAGCAAGCCCTCAGTTAAGTGTTTTCTTGTATAAGAGTTGCCGTGGTCACGTGTCTCTTCACAGCAATAGAACACTGAGTAAGATGGAGGACCTCAGGGTAGGAGGAGGAAGCTGGACAGTTGCTAGGACATGCCTCTAGAGCAGCATTTTTAAAACCTAACTACCTCATTTGGTCCTGACTATCCTGTGTGTGTGCAGATGCGCATGTGCAGAGGCCAGAGCCCAACCTCAGTGTCGCTTCCTGGAGAAAGTTTAAGGAAGAGACCTGGACATCACCAAATCTTCAAATCCTCCTCCACCTCTCAAGTGCTGACCTGCCTGTACTCTGTGACTCCCGAAGTCTTCTCTCAGCTTCTTTATGGCCTTTCTGGTCGCTCTCACTTCCCTTGCTCCTTGCTCACCACTCTGCACCCGTTCCCAGAATGCTCTTTTCTCTATCCCCTACAGAAAAGGGACACCTGTTTTCTTATCCCGGGTTTTGTCTCGTAGAGAAGAGCCAAGCAGAATTCTTAGAAATGAAAATCTTCACCTAACATTTAGCCCTATCATTTCCTCTCAGACAGCAGAGTGGGAAAGGACCACGTGTGATATTTATTGACCTTCCTCTTTTTACTCTTCACTGGGTCGTGAATTTGAAACTGCCCCGGCTGGAAACAGTTTAACATCGTGATACACAGTAGACTGGGCCATCTGATACATGGAAGAAACGGCTCTGCTTGCCAGGTCTCCCGTGACTCTGGCATCTCCAACATGTTGGGGTCTCCAAGGCAACCAGGCTTCCTTTACACAGCTTCACACAATGGCCTTCCTGGGCCTCCATGCAAGAGACACCATGGCCAGGTGACTCTCGTAGAAGAAAGCATTTAGTTGGGGCTCGCTTGTGGGGGCCATTCTCAATCAAACCACCACCCCCTCATTGCCCTAGCCAGCCTGAGTGTAGGTTGTGAATGGCCCAGTGATACATCTGTCTTGAAACTTTCCCTCACTGAATGAAGCTCGGAAATGTGGTGGGAACATGGGAGAAACAGTCAGCGTAAGGTGGAAGTGACGGTAGAGCAGGTGCCTGGAGATTTATTTTTTAAGTTTTTACAATCTAGGCGAAGGTCACTGGTGACTTTGGCAGGGTGTGTGAGGAGAGCCGAGGGCCACACAAGAGGCAAGGAGAATATATACGGCCTGGGTCGTGAGGAAAAGCTGGGAACTACAACATGGGAATGGGGCTAGGCAGGTAAAGTGATACGAAGACGGGAGCTCAGGCTGGCCAAGTCCTCTAGTTTGAAAGAAGCTATGAGGATGCCTGAAGAAACGGGTGGTGTCCAAGCACTGCTCTTTTAAATGGTTCCTTTGAGTGCGTTCAACCAGACTGTTTCTACACATGCGCCCTCAGTGAGTATCAAGATATTATCCTCCAACAGACACTGGGCCCGCTGTTGCTGGTACGGCCTCTATTGTCGGCGATGTAGTACTGCAGGTGAAGGAAAGATGCCCTCCCGCTTTGCCCCACCACCTCCAGCTGTCATGGGAGCTGACCCTCCCCTACACCAGCTGCAACACTTGGGAAAGCTGGTCCTGCACCTCGTCTGGACAGTACAGCAGAGCTGACCTCTGTTGATGGGGCAGGGATGAACTGACCCCAGAACCTGAGCATGGGAGATACGGACCTGCCCCTCATCCGCCATATGTGGCATGGACAGGGGAGAGAAGCAAGCCCTCCCCCTGTGGCTGAGGTGGGTAGGAAAGCTGGCTCTGAAATCGTAAGAGGAGGAGAGCGGCCCCAGCCCCTCGCCAGTTGCAGCACGTGGGAGAGGGACCCCTGCACCTCACCGAGGCAACACAGTAGGGCTTTTTCTGATGATGTAGATGTGGGAGCCCTGACTCTGAGGATGTGAGAGCAGGAGAACTGGCCCCACCCCCATGCTCATTGCTGCAAGGAGTGAGCTAGCAGGGGCAATGCTGGAGAGCTCACCGTGGGGATGAAGACAAGGAAGAGCTGGCAGGCTGACCCAGAACCGGGGTTATGAGTTGGCCCACTCCAACATCCGCCTCAGCTGTGGGCCAGCGTCAACAGTGCAGCAGAAACCAGAGGCCTCAAACCAGAACAATGACGCTGCAATGGACCCTTGAAAGTAAAAATATGTGGATAAAAGTGTTCACTGTGGGACTCATTGTGTGGCACTACAGTCTCCATGACAGGATTGAGTTTTCCTTTCTTCTTTTTTTCTCTTAAACTGTATTTTATCTTGGTGGGGAGGATGTGGGAAAATGAATGGGATGGAGATGCATGATGTGAAAGGCATAAAGAATAAACAAAAAGGAAGTTTTAACAAAGAAAGAAAAAGAAACTGGGCCCTCTGTCCCCAGAGTATAGTCTGGGCCATCCACATGGGACTGGTTGGTATTTAGAGTGATCCCATTGGATTCCATGCTTATGAGTGCAATCCATTTTCTGAAGTGAGTTCATGAGGCCACTTTCAGCACCCTGCTAGGTTTCCTCTTTCTCTTAGTAGAGCAGTGTAGATTATGACAGCCTAGCTCAAGAGGTTTCAGAGAAGAAGAAGAAGAAGAAGAAGAAGAAGAAGAAGAAGAAGAAGAAGAAGAAGAAGAAGAAGAAGAAGAAGAAGAAGAAGAAGAAGAAGAAGATTCGTAAGGGGCTTAGAAACTCTTCTTGTGATAGTTCTTGCTTATGTTCGTAATTTTGCTAATATTATTTTACAATTTTTAATTCTGTTTGTGAGCATCATACAGGAAGAAATAAATACATCTGCTAGGGTATTTGTTGCAACCTCAGCCAATCTGAATTTCCTTTTGCGTTCAGTGTTTATCCTGTATTCCTAAATCTACATTTGCAGAATTTATCTGTATCAAGACAATTTAATCTTGCTTTATCTCTAACAAAGCATTTAGTGTGAGATTTTAATTGTCAGTAATCCCGTTTTGGATTATTCTTTCCCCATTTCAACATTATTCTTTCTAATAAGATTTACTGTGAGCCGGGAAAATTCCTCAATAAAAACCCATCAATACGGGCTCTGCAGCTGAGCTTTGTGTCTTGTCTGTCTCTTCTGGGTGTGCCAGGAAGTGGCACGCTTTATGGCGGCCAAACTGCAAACGGAGAAACCTACACTCAAGGCGAGACTTAGGGGCTTCTTTTACTTGTGGGGTTCTGAGGCGCTAATGAAATTGCCTTTTGTCTCTCCACATTGCTCCCCTACAGTCAATAGGGGCTCTGAGCTCTGGAGAGAACCTAACTTGTGAATTTGTTATATAGCTTTCATCTTCACGTGTGCTTCTTTTCCTTAGAAAAGAAGAGTGTTTTAAATCTCTCTTGAAACCACTGGTGTTGTCAGCCATAGTCAGAAAAAGACCTCGGTCATTGAAAATCCTTCCTTATTAGGCATATTCTTATCACCAGGCACCAAAATAACCTGGGTTAACTTATTAAAATAAACTGCCGTGCTGATGGGCGCAATAATCATGGTTATGATGAAGAGGACTTCTCTGTAGAATTTCTTTATTTAGAGCATTTGGAGCCTTCAAAACGGCAAACGTGTATGTGTCAAACTAGGAAGATTAATTTTCAAAGAGGATAAAAATTATGCAGTAGCAGACAGTAGCCATGATGAAGGTGATCTTCATGCAAGTTTAGAGTTAGAAATCCTAAGCTCGAGGCAGCAGACCCAACCTAAAGGCCTGAAACGACTCCAGCTGGGAGAGGTAGGTGAGACAGGGACACTGTGCACCCCTCCCAGGGACCTCATGGCTCACTTCTCACCCACTTTTCCAAAATACTCCCTTCTAATGCACCAGAAACTCGGGCTCTAGATGATTTTTTTTTTCAAGAGAAGTCAGAAAGCTGTATTTATTTTTCCCATGATATTTATTGAGCTCTACATTTTTCTCTGCTCCCCTCCCTGCCTCTCCCCTCCCTCCTTCAACCCTCCACCAAAGTCCCTATGCTCCCAATTTACTTAGGAGATCTTGTCTTCTTATACTTTCTACTTCCCATGTAGATTAGATCTATGGAAGTCTCTCTTAGTGTCCATATTGTTGTCTAGGTTCTCTGGGATTGTGGTTTGTAGGCTGGTTTTCTTTGCTTTATGTTTAAAAACCACCTATGAGTGAGTACACGTGATAATTGTCTTTCTGTGTCTGGGTTACCTCACTCAAAATAATGCTTTCTAATTCCATCCATTTTCCTGCAAAATTCAAGCTGTCGTTATTTTTTTCTGCTGTGTAGTACTCCATTGTGTAAATGTACCATATTTTTTTATCCATTCTTTAATTGAGGGGCATTTAGGTTGTTTCCAGGTTCTGGCTATGGCAAAAAAAGCTGCTATGAACATAGTTGAGCACATGTCCTTGTGGCATGATTGAGCATCCTTTGGATATATACCCAAAAGTGGTATTACTGAGTCTTGAGGAAGGCTGTTTCCTAATTTTCTGAGAAATTGCCACACTGACATCCATAGGGGTTGTACCAGCTTGCATTCCCACCAGCAATGCAGAAGTGTTCCCTTTTCCCCACAACCTCTCCAGCATAAGTTGTCATCAGTGTTTTTGAACTTGGCCATTCTTACAGGTGTAAGATGGAATCTCAGAGTTGTTTTGATTTGCATTTCTCTGATGACTAAGGATGTTGAACATTTCCTTAAGTGTCTTTAAGCCATTTTAGATTCCTCTGTTGAGAGTTCTCTGTTTGGGTCTGTACTCCATTTTTTTTTTTTATTGGATTACGTGATCTTTTGGTGTCCAATTTTCTTGAGTTCTTTGTATATTTTGGAGATCAGACCTCTGTCTGATGTGGGGTTAGTGAAGATCTTTTCCCATTCTGTAGGCCGTCGTTTTGTCTTGTTGACCATGTCTTTTGCTTTACAGAAGCTTTTCAGTTTCAGGAGATCCCATTTATTAATTGTTTCTCTCAGTGTCTGTGCTGCTGGGGTTCTATTTAGGAAGTGGTTCCCTGTGCCTATGCTTTCAAGTGTACTTCCCACTTTCTCTTCTATAAGGTTCAGTGTGGCTGGCTTTATATTGAGGTCTTTGATCCATTTGGATTTGAGTTTTGTACATGGTGATAGATATGGGTCTATTTTCATTTTTCTACACGTTGATATCCAGTTATGCCAGCACCACTTGTTGAATATGCTTTCTTTTTTCCATTTGATATTTTTTGCCTCTTTATCAAATATCAGATGTTCGAAGATGTGTGGATTAATATCCAGGTCTTCTATTCGGTTCCACTGGTCCTCCTGTCTGTTCTTATGCCAGTACCAGGCTGTTTTCAGTACTGTAGCTCTATAGTATAGCTTGAAGTCAGGGATTGTGATGCCTCCAGAAGTTCTTTTGTTGCCCAGGATTGTTTTGGCTATCCTGGGTTTTTTTTGCTTTTCCAAATGAAATTGAGTACTGTTCTTTCAAGGTCCTTGAAGAATTTGTTGGGATTTTGATGGGCATTGTATTGAATCTGTAGAATGCTTTTGGTAGGATTGCCATTTTTACTATATTAATTCTGCCTACCCAAGAGCATGGGAGGTCTTTCCATTTTCTGGTATCTTCTTCAATTTCTTTCTTCAATGATTTAAAGTTCTTGTCATACAAGTCTTCCACTTGTTTGGTTAGAGTTACTCCGAGATATTTTATACCATTTGTGGCTATTGTGTAGGGTGTTTATTCTCTGATTTCTTCCTCAGCCCTTTTATCATCCGTGTACAGGAGGGCTACTGGTTTTTTTGAGTTAATCTTGTATCCTGCTACATTGCTGAATGTGTTTATGAGTTGTAGAAGTTCTTTGGTAGAATTTTTGGGATCACTTATGTAAACTATCATATCAGCAAACAGTGAGAGTTTGACTTCTTCTTTTCCAATTTGTATCCCCTTGATCTCCCTCTGGTGTCTTATTGCTCTAGCTAGGACCTTAAGAACTATATTGAATAGGTATGGAGAGAGTGGACAACCTGGTCTTGTTCCTCATTTCAGTGGAATCGCTGGGAGTTTCTCTCCATTTAGTTTGATGTTGGCTGTTGGCTTGCTGTATATTGCCTTAATTATGTTTTGTATCCCTGCTCTCTCCAAGACTTTTATCATGAAGGGATGTTGTATTTTGTCAAATGGAAAGCTGTATTTTTATGTGAGACTTTTTCTGACTTTTTATTACTATCTGAGAACTTATTCCAATTTGATGCCTGATATTTGTGACATGGTAATGTAGAATTTAAAAATTAAAATAGAGAGTCAGAGATGTGTCTCAGACGGAGGCTACTTACTTAATATCCACAAAGGCCTAGGTTCAACCCCCAGCACCAGTGAATAAATAAAATTCAAGTAGTTTTTAGCGTAAACCACTATTCTCAAAAGTAAGGGGAAGTTTATGCCTCAGAGGCATCTTAAAAATTTTATTTGTTGCTGGGCGGTGGTGGTGCACGCCTTTAATCCCACCACTCAGGAGGCAGAGGTAGGCAGATCTCTGTGAGTTTGAGACCAGCCTGGTCTACAAGAGCTAGATCCAGGACAGGCTCCAAAGCTACAGAGAAACCCTGTCTCAAAAAAAATTGTTTGTATTATAATATACACAGTGCATTAGAATAGAAGCATTTATATATTAAAACCCAAAGAGAATAAAAAGAATTAAGAATAGATTCCAAGAATATAAAGAATATTTATGCACAGACTTCCCTCTATATCTGTAAAGGTTATTTTTTTTCTAGGACCCTGTTCTAAGTAGCTTTAACTGTAACAAACAGCATGACCAAAGAAAGTTGGGGAAGAAAGAGTTCGGTGTATATGACCACAGCACTGGTCATCACCGAAGGAAGTCAAATAGGGCAGGAACCTGGAGGCAGGAGCTGATGCAGAGGCCATGGAGGGGTACTGTTTACTTACTGGCTTACTTTCAATGGCTTGCTCAGCCTGCTTTCTTATAGAACCCAGGACCACCAGCCTAGGGATGGCTCCACCCACAATGGGCTGGGCCTTCCCATCAATGACTAATTAAGAAAATGCCTTAAAGCTGGATCTTACGGAGGCATTTCTCAGTTGGGTTTCCTTCCTTTCAGAGAACTCTAGTTTGTGTGTCAGGATGACATAAGACTAGTTCAACACTGAGTTCTGCCACATATCTGTCACCAGCCATGAAACTTTTTAAATCCTCAGCTTTCTAATCCACAGAATGGAGTGATAATCAAGGCTATCTTGTAAGTTTGTAAAAGACTGTTCAGTGCAGAGTAAATATCCAGTGAACAGTAACTATTTTAATTGACGAAATTATTCTTAGGTCTTGCAGGTGATCTCAGGGGTATTCATCTCAAGGGCAAGGGCAAGGGAGGGTGTCATTCTTACTACCCAACATCTAAAAAACCTATATCTGAGCCCCATCCCATTCACAGTTCTCATACTCTTCTTTATCCCTTTTTGAATTCTTTATCTCTTCTAAGGTGCCCTTGTACTTTGTACCTTGGTTTCATCTCTTTACATGTGTTTCTGTGTGTGACTATAAGTGTTCCAGCTCATTGTGGCTCTGAAGGGAACGGTATCCTGGAAGTCAGAAGCCAAAGAATACCACAAAGTCACGCTGCGCAACAAACCTCACATGAAAGATTTATTGGGAAAAATACAAGAGGCGGGGTGCCTCTGCTTGGGTGCGAAGCAGCAAAGAGATAGACTTTGTGTTGTTAGTTGTTTTTACTCTTTTGGTTTTTTAGTCTTTTTAGTCTTTTTGGTTGGGATACCTCTCAGCTCCCAAGTAAATCACACACCGAGACTTATTCTTAGTCATGAATGCTCGGCCTTAGCTTGGCTTGTTTCTTGCCAGCTTTTTCTTAATTCAAATTATTCCATCTATCTTTGGCCTTGGGGTTTTTATCTTTCTCTAATCCTGCCTACCTTGTCTTTCCTTCTTAATCCGTGTAACACTAAGCTATAGGCCAATCTTTCATAATTAATAATAAATCTCTGTATCATATTTTTGCGAGCTGGCAGCCCAAACAAAAATCTGTCTATAGCTTACATCTGGAAAATAGTGTTTCCAGTCCTACATGTTTGTTTGTTTTTTAGAATTTATTTTTAATCACAAGTATGTGAGTGTCTATGTGTAGGTTTGTGCACTTGAGTACAGGTACCTATAGGGGCCAAACAAGATCAAATCCCTTGAAGCAAGAGTTACTAGTAGTTGTGGGCTGCCTCCCATGGGTGCTAGAAACTGAACTCAGGTCCTCTGCAAGAACAGTGTGCGCTCTTAATGGCTAAACTGTCTCTCAAACCTCTGCAGCACAACTTTCTACAAGCAGATAATTATGTCAGCCTACAATGACGTGTAATTCGGGTAACCATACTCCAGGACTGAGTCCGGAGCCAGTGGGTGCTGTGAGAGTCATTTTTCTCTTCTGCTTCTACCGTGTCCATGGTGGGTGGTGACTCCTTCCAGAGCTACACACTACAAGATGGAGCTGTCGCTTTGAGGAGAATGCTCCATCTCCCCTGGAATTTGGTCATGACTCATGACACTGTGGGTGCCTAGAAACTTGTATAGGCCCCCTCACTGTCCTGGGGAGTCCTTGGCTGCTGTACATTTAGGTCAGTAAATAGGCATCAGTTGTTAATATCAACAATTCAACTTCAGTGAAAACCAGTCCTGAATGCCTTAGAAGAGCTTGACAGACAAGGGCCGGGGTCTTTGCTCCAGTATCAATTGGGGTTTTTTTCTTCTTGTCTCTGGACTCCCTCTCCAGGGACCTGCATTAATTACGATGAGAAAATATGCTGGAAAAGCAATGTAAAATAAAGCGTTTATCTTAGCGTACTGTTTAAGGATTCAGTTCATCTTAGCTACAGGAACTTGAAGCAGCTGGTTATGTTGTGTCTACACTCAGGAAACAGAGAGACAAGGCTGGTGGTCCAAAAGCTTTCTCTTTTTTATGTAGTCCAGAACTGAACCCAGGCAATGGTGCCTCCACATTTAGGGTAGGTCTTCCTATCTCAATGAAATTAACCAAGATATTCCTCACAGGCATGCCCAGAGGCTAGCTTGATCTAGACAATCCCTCAAAATCATGCCCAAAGGCTAATCTGATCTAGATAATCCCTCACAGGCGTACCCAGAGGCTAGCCTGATCTAGACAATCCTTCCTGGTGTGCCTGGAACCTTGCCTCCTAGTAGACTCCACATCCTGTCAAGTTGACAACAGATACTAACAACGCCATGCCCAAGAATCCATGGATACAAATGGAGAAAATTGCATCTTTATTTTCACAGACTAAAATTTAGCCTTTCCTTCCACTATGAATATAGCCATTTGACGATAGAATTAGCAGTGCCCTTGATAACAGGACGCAGAGATATTCATATCACAGTCAGCTGTTTCAGGCCTCTCAAAATATCATCGCAACCATCACCACTTCAAAGTTCACTGCACGCCGCCAATCTTCGATGAGCGCGTTATAGATGCGTGTGTTGCTGAATTCACAGTGTTTTGTGAACTTTTATACTCGAACTTAGTTTGTCTCCTTCATATTTACATTTATGTCGTTTTTAAAAGTATTGTTCCGCAAAGGTCTGATGGGTCAGATCTTTTCCTATTATTTATTTTTTGGTTTGGATACAGAGTGAGAGTTTGATCATGCGGTCTTCATACATGTGTCATTAGACTTTGTTCTCAGTCACCCCCACACCACATGAATCTGAACTGTCATTGACAGGCTTTTCAGGCCGTGAGTGACAGGCTGGGCCACAAGCCAGTGCTGTTATTACTCTTAGTGGAAACTAGGAGATGGGGCCCAGTGAAAGACCCTAGAGGGGATATTGGGATCCTAACCCATTTTTATTCTTTGAATCATGGCCACCAATGGGTGAGTAGCTTTACTTCATCACATACTCCTTGCCATTGATCGTCTTCCTGTATGTGGTCCCCAGACACCAGCCAGGGACTGAACGCTCTGAAATGTAAGCCTCCTTTAGATTGATTGGCCAGAGTGATAGAAACAGGCCTAGCTCAAGTGTCCAGGATCCTCACCAGATGGCAAGCACCAAACAAAACATCTTTCAAATGCAACATAACTTGATCCACAGGAAGAGTCCATCTTTGCTCTGATCCTGGGAATCCTCTCACACAGGGGATAAAATTACATAGCTTTAAAACCTCTCGTTATGGTACATCAGGCAGCCACCATAATCAACTCTATTTGCTCTGAGAAGAAACATATTTACCATCTCTGGTCAGTTTCCAAGAAGCTTACATATGATGGGTCATTTCCTGACTCCACAAGGTTCAGGTCTATTGGAGCTAAGATGGAATCCCAGATAAGATCTGACCCGAGAGGCTTCTGAACTTGAGCTCAGGGTTTGCAGCAAGTCCTCAGTAATACAGAAAGCTCTGGAGAAAATCTGGACCCTGGCAGAGGGATCTAAAACTCAGATTTTTCTAGTTATAGCATTGTGCCAAGCTCTCCCAGAAGCTATCATGCATTAATTCATCATGACCAAGGCTGCTACTAGTTCAGCTGCATACATCAGTAGAATTATTAAGGTCTTCTGAACACCCAGCCTTCCTCCATACATCTTGCCCAGGATTCCCTGACAAGGAAAGGAGGGAACCAGCCAGGGAACTGGCCAAGTCTCTTGCACATCCTGTTATCTCCTCACCCTTGTGCGTCCCTACCCTCTCACTGTTGCCAGAGGAGTCTCAGTCACCTCTACTTGTGGAATATTATTTTAACTGGACAAAGATGTGTTACATTTGTTTATGTTGCAGAATATTACTTTAACTGTGTGAATGTGTTGCTACTTTTGTTTATGCTCTATTTATTTAATTATGTAAAGATGTGTTGGATTTGTTCCACCTTGCCTGACTAAGGTACCTGATTGGTCTAATAAAAAGCTAAATGGCCAATAGCTATGCAGGAGAGGGATGGGCGGGACTAGTGGGCAGAGAGAATAAATAGGAGGAGAAATCCAGAAAGAAGAACAAAAGAGGAAGGAGAAGAGAATGAAGGAGAAAGAGATGGACACAGCTGGGGCAAGAAGTCAGGCAGTTGCAACCCAGCCAGACACGAGAAGCAGTGAAAGTAAGATATACAGAAGGAAAGAAAAGTAAAAGATCCCAAGGCAAAAGGTAGAGAAAGAAAAACAGGTTAATTTAAGTTAAAAGAGCTAGCTGGAACTGAACCTAAGCTAGGCCAAGCATTCATAACTAATAAGACATCTCCAGGTCATGATTTGGGAGCTGTCTGGTAACCAAAAAGAAAAATCCTGGTACTTCTAAGAGAGAAGTCATCTTGTAGAACAATATGCCCAGTGCTATAACTGCCCACCCCCACCACACCAAGACATAGCCACCTATGACCTTTCTCAAATACATATAAAATCCACAGTGGTGGATAGTTAGAGCATTAAAGAACTCAGACTTAGTTCCTACTACCCATGAGTGTGCTTACAACCCTCTGTGACTGCCATTTTAGGAAATTCAACATTTACTTCTGGCCTCCGTGGACACAAGGCATGCATGCACCTGTTACACATACATGCATGCAGGTACATACATACATAAAAGAAACTTTTTTAAATCCACAATGGACAATATTGGTTGAAATACTTATTCAAAAATTCTAATGGTTACAACCACCCTATCCTGTCCCTAGCTCTGTTTCATAGAGAAGTTCCTTGAGAAATATATATATATGTGTGTGTGTGTGTGTGTGTGTGTGTGTGTGTGTATGTACGTACGTGTGTGCATGCGCATGCATGTGTGTCTCTGTGTGTATATATTTGGTTATGTGAGGAACAACAATGTAATTTCTACATGTTTCTCAAACTGTTACCACCACATACATTGGAATTCACCAATAAGGGCAATGTCATCATAGAGGAGACGCAATTTACAGGTGTCTGATCCATCAGTCCCTGACCCAGAACCCCTCACAGGTCCAGCACTCTGTGATGACCCAGGGTACTGGGCTGCACACATTCCATACACTCTCTCCAAGTACATATCCTGCTGCATATGTCTTTGCATGGAAGGCCAGGGGATTAACTCAAGTATTGTTCAAGAACTGTCCACGTTGTTTTTGATACCGTGTCTCTCTGACCTAGAGTTTGACTTTACTAAGTAGACTAGGCTCCCTGGCCAGCAAGCCCCAAGGAGTCTTTAGTCTCTGCTCATTGAACTCTGCAGTTACAGGTATAAATGGCATGGGTTCTGGGGATCAAACTTAGGTCCTCATACTTGCCTGGCAAGCATTTTACCAACTGAGCTATTTGCCCCAGTTCTGAGCACACAATGGAGTACTACACAGCAGAAAAAAAAATAATGGTATCTTGAAATTTGTGGGCAAATGGATGGATCTAGAAAACATCATATTGAGTGAGGAAACCCAGACCCAGAAAGACAAATATAGTATGTACTTACTCATAAGTGGCTTTTAGACATAAAGCAAAGAAAACCAGCCTACAACTCTTAATCCCAGAGAACATAGACAACAATGAGGACCCTAGGAGAGACATACATGGATCTAAAGTACATGGGAAGTAGAAAAAGACAAGATCTCCCAAGTAAATTGGGAGCATGGGGACCATGGGAGACGGTAGAAGAGAAGGAGAAAGGAAAGGAGGGGAGTAAAGAAAAATGTATAGCCCAATAAATTCAATAAAGAATAAGCACACAAACCAAACATTTACAATAAATCTTAAAGAAGTTGTTTTAAAATGATTGCTTGGTTATATATGTAATTTAGCTGTGTGCCAAAGATAAAATCTGCATACCAAGGTGTGAAGGCTATTCTTGGTTGTCAACTTGACTACATCTGGAATCAACTAAACCCCAACTGACACCTGTGAGGGAATTTGTTTTTTAATTTAGATCATTTGGGGTGGGAAGAGCCACCATGAAGCTGGGCCACACCTTCTGGTGGTGGTCGTTTATCTAAGGGCCCGGAAGAAGGAAGCTCTTGTTCTTGTCTGCTTGCACTCATTTCTCATGACAAGTTTATTCCCTCACTGGCAGTGGGGCTCACTTCTTCAGTGTTGTTAGTTACCTCTCACTGGTCTGGTTCTGTCGGCACAGTGCCCCTTACAGGCAGATATGCGCCATGGAATGCAAGCTGGTCCAGATCTTTTCAGAGTCTATCAGGGCAGAACTGCATACAGCTCTGAGGGCAAAACCAACCAGGGAGACTGTTGTTTTTTGATGCCAATATAGGCTGTTTCTGATCCCTTTTCTTGCCTACGACAGAGGGACATTTCATTCAGCAAATGAATGACCACATACTGTGTAGCCGAGATCATAGACTTTCTCTAGCAAAATACCCTACTGGGGCAATTGTGCGTATGCTCTAACCTCTTACAGGGGCTGGCAACCTCAAGCCTGAGGACAAAGTCTACCTCCCTGTTTCTGTGAGCAAGGCTTTATCAGAACATAGCCACACTTACACATGATCTATGGATACTCTTTGTCAGTTGCTTTTCTTGTTGTGACAAAGTACAGGTGTTAAGAGAATCCCTTCCCAGGGGGCGATCCAAGCAATGTCCATCCCTTTTCTTAAGGCCCCAGTGACTCAGGTGCTCATGCTTGAGAAGCAAGCACTTTCCCAATTGTGAAAGCTAATATTGATTGCCAACCTACAACATCTAGACTAGCCAAGGAAACGAGCCTATAGGCATATCAGTGAGGAATTTTCTGGATTGGGTGGGTTGAGATATGTGGCAGTTAGCTTCAGTTTGACAAAACCCAGTGTCCCTTGGTGCTGTGGGACAATGGTCTTGTACCCTGTAAAGATTTGTCTCTTGTACTTGTTTAATAAAAATGCTGATTGGTTAGTAGCCAGACTGTAAGTATAGGCAGGGTGACCAGAACAGGAGTATTCTGGGAAGAGGAAAGACTCAGTCTACAGTCGTAACCCAGACACAGAGGAAGCAAGATGAGAATGCCTCACTGATAAAAGGTACCAAGCCATGTGGTTAACACAGACAAGAATTATGGATTAATGTAGTATGTAAGAGTTAATAAGAAGCCTGAACTAATAGGCCAACCAGTTTATGATTAATGTAGACCTCTGAGTATTTCTTTGGGACTGAACACCTGCAGGACTGGGCGGGACAGAAACCCATGTCAACACCTTGGAAAGATGGAGCCCCAACTGATGAATTTCCAAGCCCAAACTGACACATAGCCATGTCTGGGAGGCATTTTCTTACTTGCTGATTGGCATAGGCGAGCTCAGCTGACTGTGCTATCCCTAGGCTAGTGGGCCTGGGTTGTCAAGAAAGGAAGCTGAGGAAGACAGAGGAGTAAGCCAGTAAGCAGAATTCCTGGTGCTGTCTGTTCCAAGTTCCTCCCTTGAGTTCCTGCCTTGGCTTCTTTCTACAGTGGACTGTAACCTACAAAGTAAAACAACCACTCTCCGCCCCAGGGTATTTCTGGTCATGGTGTCTATCATGGTGGCAGAAAGCTGACCAGAGCCAAACAGGAAGCTCCACCTTCGAGAGTACATGAAAAGGAGAAGGTGAGCTGGGCGTTCCTGACTCTCTGCTTCCTGACTACAGCTGACAGGATCCGCAGCCTTCGTGACAGCTTTCCTCTCAAGTGGCCACTCAAAGGAAACCCCTCCTTCTCAAGCTGCTTCCACTGTGTATTTTGTCACAGCAACCAGAGAAGAGCAGAAAGTTGGTACCAGGTCAAAGCAGGGCTGTGGATGCGATAAGGCTTTGGAACTGGTACACGGGAGGAAAGAGTTTGGAGCTTTGGGCTACAACATCCCAAGTGTGCCTAAATGGGCCATTCTGGTGGGCATTTGGAGGAATGCCGGAGACAGCGGAGGTTCATCTCACATGGTTTCAGAGAACAAGGACTCTATTAGAAGTGGGGCTAAAGGACATTATTGCTGCATTATGGCAACAAATCTGGCTGCATTCTACTCGTGCCCTGAGGATCCATGAGGCTAAATTGAAAAGAATTGGGTGAATTTGTAGGAGAAAATTTCAAGACAGCAAAGTATTACAGCATGGCTACTGTCCAGCACTTGTATTCGCATATAGAGGGGGTGGGGTAGGTGTGTTTTATGAAAGGAACAAGATCAAACATTTAAATTTACAACCAAGATGTTAGAAAAGAGGCTGAACTACTAAAGTGGAGCTGGTGTGGGAGTGATCAAGAGTATGCACAGCTCTTGCAGAACTCCCAAGTCCTCAGCGCCCACATCTGGTGTCTCACAACAGAGTCACCTCCAGGTACTCCGGCGCCTCTAGCTTCTGAAGAGAGAGCAACAAACTGATACATGAATGCTTCTGCTCAACTTATCTCCTTTTCATTCAGTTCAGGGGCCAACCATGAAACACTACCACTCACAATCAGGGTGGCTCCTCCCACCAGTGAGATGTCTTAGAGGAAAAGACGCTTGCCACCAAGCCTGATGGCCTGAGCTCAATCCACAGCACCCACGAGGAGAAGGAGAGAAATGACTCTTGCAAGTTGTCCTCTAGTCCCCACAAGCACATGGGTACACACACACGCACACGCACACACACACAAACACACACACACGCACACGCACACACACACACACACGCACACAC